>LIEC01010923.1:0-33548 GCA_001925005.1 Drosera capensis | reverse complement strand
CCCCCCACCCCACCAAAAGAAAATGGTGATTAGTAAAATGTATTGTATGTCTTGATATGGTATATGAGTGTGAATAGAGGAAACCAAAAGGTCAATCAGGAGGCGTGATAAACACTAACACTTCGATCATGTTACCTGCCATTTTGAAGCTTGAGAAAGTCGGACCTGCTGAGAGATGGCAAGGCAGTAGCAGCAGAAGCAGCTGAAAGAATGATATCAAGACATAATTATCCGGAATTGGTGTCTCTGGTAAAAAGAAAAAAAATCTGAGGAAAAAAGATCAGTTCATAAAACGAGAAAACACTAGAGAAAACAATCCTTGCAGACCACATTGACATTCTAAGATAGTTCGGGGGGAAAAAATTTCCAAAGCAACCTGGATAATGAGAGTCTAGGACACACCATTGCAGTAAATGTTAGTTCTTCGGTTAACAAAACCACTGTGGTATAAGAATGGGGTGGAAAAGCGAATGGCAGAGCTACCATTCCATGCTGACCCCCTTCCAGGTACAGGAAGGAAGTTGCACTGGGCATGGGTACAGTCTCTGCTGTAATGGTTACGCAAAGGAGTACTCGGAGGGCACAGTTGTGACATGGAAAGATTTTGAAAAAGCTTCCCCGACATTGCTGCATAAAAATTTGGAATGTTTATCAGAGTAGAGCTCTATGGAAATTGAAATTACTAGGGCAGTGTTTCATTAATCGGATAAGCAAGGTAGTCTCTTGTTGCCTGTCACCATTTTAGACCTTATAAGATTTCAACCGTCTCCAAAAACTTCCATATCCCTAAGAAAAGAATAAAAAACAATCATCAAAATCTTGGTATTCTTCAACATACAGATTTTGGTCTTAGATCCAAGGATGAATGTTAACACCAACACAAAATCATATCCAATGATTTACGCCTGCAATGAGAGAAAGGTAGCACTCTAATACCGGAAATTGTCGAAACCTAAAAAAACGTGTAGCAATTGATGTAAATACATACAAGCAAATAAACAATCATCTACTGCACTTCAAAACACCCTGGAGAACCGATGAAATGAATCAATTATCATAATGTTGCGTATGACCTAACTCAATTAAACTAAACTAAACTAAAATCAACTTAACTAGTCCCAAAAGCTCACATTCCTAACTGTCTCCAAGTACGGAAGATGTACTCAGTCTCCCACACAACCCTAATCCTTGTTTCCATCGAGAAATGAACTTATGGCTAAAGACATGGTTAACAGAAGTGTCTGATCAACGGATCAAACTTGTCCTACACAAATTCCCCTCACCTAAAGTGATCATTGATCAACCACCCAACCAACACGCACTAGTATTTCACAAGTGATCCACGTCGGCGTAACCTTATCAATTGCAACCAACTCAAATTCGTGTTCCGAAACCACGACCTAATACTCAGAATTGCGACGACGAAATGGGAGACGAAATGAAAGAGAGAGAGAGAGATTGGGAAATCGCCTCACCTGCCATTGCCATTGGAAGATTAATTGGAGAGTCGAGCCGACTAGCTTTACGATGAGAGATGAGGCGAAGTCGAAAGAATCGTCGACTGATCTTTTGAACGGTCCGTCATCACTTATCAGATAGATGATCGTATCCGTGGTGGTAGGCGGAGAGTGGTTCCGGTGGGGATGAGTGGGGTGTGTGGGTATGTTCAAAACGACGTCGTTGGAGATGAGTTCGATTTGGGCTTCGTAAGCTGGACTTGGGCTGGAATTTAAGAGGGAATCGGAGCAGCTTGTTGTGGCCTCGTATAAGAAAGGGAGTATACGTTACAATGATACGTTCATAACTGATACCTATAGATATATGACTTGTGAGAATGATAAAGACTTTATACTCGCGATCACGAGCAAACACATGAGAAAACTAAGAATTAGATATCATACAGTATATATACTCCATAGTAGTAATGTACAACTCGGTCGAGAGAATTAGTATGTTTTTAGCTAGATTTCGTGTTTCTACTACTTTTATACATGTGTAAATTCGTAGTTTTAAGGTCTTGGATCATCTGGAGGGATGATTTAAGCTAATTGCTAATTATCCTCCAATATCTCATCCCCCTATACAAATAAAGGAAAATGATAAAAGAGGTACACTACGAAGGATATGATTAGCACCCCACTTGCAAAATGGATTTGGATGGGTTTTTGCGAAAGAAAGTGCAGAACTCTTACGCTCTGATCAGTTGACCTTCGATCTCTGTAATTTCTCATGCACGAAACAATCCGATTGGATTCCCGGATCTTTGTTCCCCATCCCCTTCCTTGCTGGAGTAATTAAAATTACAACTAGTAGTTTTATCAGAAAAATAAAATAAAATTACAACTGGTACTGCTTAAATGAACATCATTTTTAAAATTTTTTACTACTATGTTGCTTGTCAATTTTTTTTTTTTTACTACCATGTTGCTTGTGAAGAGTCGAAAACAGTACCTTGCATGCAAATTTCATATCATTCATTCAATGCTAGCTTGGCGCGCATTACATGCAGCGAAGCACCAAATTTTAAAGTTATAATCCAACTTATGTACAGTTTTCAGTGCATGTGTGGGGGTAATTCGATCTAGTATGAAGTCATCAAAATAACAATGCGATACAAATCTATAAGGATATTTGATATTGTTGTTTAAAACAAAAAAAATAAAACCCAGTAATAAAAAAAAGAAAACCAATAAAAATGAAAAAACAAAGAATTTTTTTTATACCAAACACGTCTTAAAATTTTTGATGATAAAGCTGATACTAAGCCCCTTTTTAAGAGAAAAAAATACCCCGATTTTTAGGTCAATATATCTGTCATTTATAATGCGAGTAAAACTGCTCAAATCTCGTCCAACTAAACCATGACCACGACAAATATCACATAAGATATATTGTTGTCGTGTGATGGAAACCGCACTGCTCTGTTAGGTCGACACAAATGTGACTGTGCACTAATCTATTCTTTACTTGTATTAATTAATCGAATAATAATAAACAAATGGTGATATAAATGTTAAACAACAGACAATATGATGAACGCAATTGCAAGTTACAAGGAACCAACCAACAGTTGAGCGGAAGAAGAGGGAATTACAAAAGTCCATCATGCATCGTCGATCGAGTAATCGAGTTCGAGGCGGAGCGTGTGAGTGTGAGAGTGAGTGGGCTCAGCCATCAAAACGCCGCATCATCGGGTTGACCGGTGCACCCTCCCACACGTGACCCCTCACCCTTTTCCTTTTTTAATCTTTTAGGAGTATTATCGGGCCTTAGCGCGCTTACATTGAACCATATAAAAGAGAGATTATGTAAAAAATAAAATAAAAATAATGATGTGATAAAAAATTAAAATTATATTGAAAAAACATGTTAGAATATATGTAAAAAGTTCTTTCATCGGTCTCATAATATTTATTATTATTTGATTTAATATAATAATTTATGTCTGTTGATTTTTTATAAGATTTGATGAAATTTTTTTTTAAAGATAATGAGATTATTATGAGTGAAAATAGTATATTTAATGTGTTAAAATATGATTGATATAATTTTTTAAAATTAAACATTGATTAAAAGGAAAAAAAATTACATGTAAATTGAAACAGTCCAAAAAATATTACATGTATTATAAAACGAAGGAGTAAAAATTATAATGTGAGATTAAAAAATTTAATATACTTATCATATCTTTATAATATTTTTTATTTTTATAAATTAATTTAATGTAATATTATATATAACAAAAAAAAAAAAACAAATCGAGAAAATAAAGATTCTGAGGTGCTCTTAATCGGATTGGATCAGGGTGGCAAGGTAGGGCCTGTTGGGGGACCCCTAACTTAATACTAGTGTCATATGCATCGGGATCAATCAATGTGTCCCCTTTTGATCATTTTTTTTAATCACAGTTTATGTGGAACATTGTACGTGTTGACGTCTCCTTTTCTTTCTATGCCAGTTGTACAAAAGAATATAGTATAGATCTCCATCAATAACAACCTGTATATGATCTTTGATGAATTCACAAACTCATTTGTTCAACGACTTGGTCATGCTGAGAATACAAAATACATACATATATATATATATATAGGGAATTGCAAACTCAAATTCCTTGCCATCTTGATGCCGGAGTGCCAAAACATAGGAGTTATTCCCATAACCGGGACCAACACATGATATACATAAAACCTTAAGCTTGGTCGATACAAAACAAGAAAGCCGATCTGCATTAACAGATGCCGGAGTGAAACAGTGACTATCATTTCTTGGCCATGGGCGGGGATAAAAAAAAAAAGCTGAGATTAGGCTCGAACTGTTGAGCATCACGTAATTTGATACATCTTCAATACAGGTTCGTTCCACAAGCGTCATAATTCGGTATCATAAACGTCTTTGGCGTCTTCAAGAACTCACTGCACCAACAATGACAATCACCAGGTTCAGAGTTTTGCAACAGAAGGGAACACCTTAAGATAGAAGAACCGTGGCAGGGTTCGTGATCATATATGTTCGATATACTTGTACGCAAAATTGTAATTGGACAAAATTAGCAAGACTAAGTGCCGATAGGCCTTACAATGCAACTCTTTCATATTCATCATATACAGAACGTAGTATTCACCTGAAGGGTCTATCACCAGGATACTTAGTTGCCCCGGTCCGGTCCTTGCAGAGGACATTGCTCATTGCCTCTACCCTTTCCATGCCGAACATGTGCCCGACGTTCTTGTACAACTCCTCATACGATCCATAAACAGAAAGATCAAGTTTCCGACGGACATCCTCGGATTGCATCAAAACCTTGCAGTGGCCAGTTTCTAAGCAAAGCTTTGTTTCAAGCCCACCACTGCTGGTGATATGAATTTCCTCCGAAGAGCCATCACTAGGACCATCTGATCCATCCGAGAAGTTAACCTTCTTCTCCAAGTAGCTATTTGCTGGAGACTCCTTAGAAGAACCGCTCGATATCTGCTCTTCTGTGAGGATTTGTTTACCAAATAACATGATCTTGGGCGATTTTGCATCATGGCTTTTCTTGGTCAGCTCGCTGTGGCTACCGATGGTAAGAAGACATGATAATTCCTTGCTCATTCTCGGTTTGCACATGAATCCGTTTCCAGAAAATCTTGTAGGTGCGCCATACAGGCCTGTCTGGAGTTTGCTGAGATGAGAATCTGATAGTAATTGTCCTAATTGAGGATGCCTGGTTCCCTGTATGCCTGCAGAGATGTTGTTTGGTATACAGCACAAAGGGCTGCTCGGCCTGATGGCATTGCTGGGAAACGGAGGAAGGAACGAGAGCTGGTCTAGGAAGGTAAAATCTGGATGGTGAGGAAGCCGAAGTTTCTTTCTAGGAGATGCGAACGGAGACATATGGATAGCCTGCATGGTTGCTACTGGTTCGACTAACCATGGGTTAACTCGCTTCACGTTTTGAAGCAAGTCGGGTTCATCCCACACAACCTGCACAATGGTTTCTAAATGTCAGGTTGATAATCTATACTGACCACAGTATGATATGTCTTAAGAGCACACAGAATTGTCAACTCATCCAAAACCAAAGAGGTTCAAAGCAGTTACCTGAAGAAGTCTCCATGGTGAATTAGGCCAATGAAAGGGATCGGCGACCTGAACCGATGAAACAGTGCCCATAAACCAGCTAATCCGAGAGGAATCCTCGGTTTCAAACGCCATCTTGAATCTCATGCCAGAGCACCATTGGATCTGCATTGCAGCTCTGACAGCAGAAGCCTTGACACAGAACTCTGGGGTACTTGCTCGCGGATAGTAAACAACCTCGAATGGCTGCCCATCCGCGGCCAACCTTGCCGCCTCAATGACCGATTCACCGCTCACCTTTTCGTTTATCCCTGAGCCTCCATTGTTATTAGAACCGCCATTCAGACCATTGAAACTCCTCAACATCCTACTCTCATCATCCCTTACAAAAGAAGCATTCCATCCACCATAAGGAGAAGATCCGCAATTTGCATTCCATCCACCAGGAGACTCCAGCCCGCCTCCAACCCCCCTCCTTGCTCTCCGCACCCCAACACACAGATCACCATTCTCCGCTCGCAAGAACACAATGGAATCTCCGGCCACAAGCTTCTTCTGGTTCACAAAGTTGCTCCAACCCGTCGTCAAGAGATGTCTCCTGGGAGTTCCCCTATAGATGTGCCTAAACTTCCAAGTCACACCATGAACATCCTTGGCCAATATGGTTTGCACAGGCGGCTCAGCCGAGTAGTCCAGCCTAGGGAAAATGGTCTCGGCACAGTACCTAGGGACGGAGAAGCCACCGCCATTGTTTGCATCAGACTGAGTTAAGGTCTTAGCAAACGAAGCGGGCTTCTCCAATCCCTCAAACTCATTACCCCTCTTGTTTATCCCATCATCACCAAAACAATCCAAATCGTTACTCCTCATTGGAACCAGCATCAGTTTGGCATAGACCTCGTCGGTCTCTTGGTCAGCCAGGTACTTGATCGAGGAGATTCGACACGGTACAAGGGCCGGGAGCTTGGGAAAGGTCTTGAAATAGACGGCGGACTGGGCGTGCTCAATGTGACCCTGAGGGAAGTAGAACACCCTTGAGTTCACCGGCGGCATTTGCACCATGGCGCCCGCGCAGGCGTGCCATAGCTGAGGATCCAAGCGATTTCCGGGCCCCATTGATGGATCCTTGGACATGTTGGGACTCAAAAGATTGATCATATTGTTTTGATGATCGAATTCTTCAAGTAAGGGTGATGAATTCTCTGCAAGAACAAGAACAGTCATTGAAGCATTATGAGAGCGAAGTGGGGGCATGAAACAAATCAATCATCACAAACGACCAAAAAGCAGCGTGACAAAAAAAAAACAGAAAATGTTAAAACACCTTTTTTGGCTAGCTAGCAACAACAACAGTCATTCTATGCACTGATTTGAACAGTTGAGTATCATCTTCAATCAAACCTTTCATTTAAACCCAAAACCGATCAAACCCAGGAAAAAATGACAACAAAGTGAAAACAAACAAACATTCTGTACACTGATTTGAATAGTTGAGTATCATCACTTCAGTTTAATTCTATTCAATTAAACTATCTCATTTCAACCCGAAATCAGTTCAAACAAAAACCCATTTGATCAAATCTCAAAAAGGGTTTCGATTTCGTCCAAATCCGCAACAATCGACACATGCATCGAATAAAGCCCACCAATACAGAACACGAAACAGGGCAGAAACCAAACCCAGAAACCCTAAATTTCCAATTCTGAATCATACCCATTACTCAAAACCCAAAACCAGGCGAACCCAAATCAACAAAACATCACATACCGGGACTCAAATCTCCCAAGAAACCGCTCCAACAACGACTATAAAGATAAATAAACAGATTATGATGATGTTAATGATGTAGGAAATTGTTAATAACTGTAAGTTTGCAGTGAAATTCGAGTTAGTGAAAAGAGGGGTGAAGAGAGTGACAATGAAAAGGCAGAGAACGAGAAAAAAAGAGAAGAGCGGAGAGAGAGAGACAGTTGAAGTGTGAATGTCAATGGGGGAATAAATAGTGGGAGTGAGAGTATAGTAAACTACCCCACAACACAGACACAGACACACAGACACACAGAGAGAGACTCACAGACACTGATTTCTGCTTGCTTTGCTGATGATCTGCTGCTTTGTTTAGTTTTCCTCTCTCTACTGTGAATGGGTCAGAGAGGAGACGTATAGGGAAAGAGAGAGACTCTGAGAGAGAGAGACAGAGAGGTGGGGTGTTTTTTGGATTTTTGGTGATGAATGAATGAATTTTTTGGGAAGGAGACTGGAGACGAGACCGAACAGAGAACAGGGGATGGAGAGATCGGTGTCAGGTTGATGATCTTGATCCCATTTTTTTAGCCATTTGTTGAGGGTCCTCCTTGTTTCTTCTTCTTTTGTTTATTTGAGGCAATTAATTAATCCTTTTGGATTCGGATTTTGAAGAATTCGTTAAAAAGGTAAAATTTGTGTTCATTTGTAAGTTCAATCCACAAAATTTTTAAGTGGGTGATCTTATTTAAGATGAATCGAATCATTAATCATTCAAATCGGTTTGGTTCATGACTAATATGTTTCATTGATCTTTAGTTTGTATTAGCTTCAAAACTTATCTTATTATTTGAAAAAAGAACGTGCTAACGCTTTACTAATACGATAGAAAGATTAGGGCGAAAAAAAATGTTTGTTGTTTGCTATCTACTTCACGAGTTTTCACGGTTTTGTTATGTTTTTGTTGTCGTTTTTTTGTCACAGCATTTCGTATTAATCTCTACTCAACTACTATTATCATAAAAGACCACCACAGCATTGTGAGACGAATGAAGGAGTATAAGTGCATAACATATTGGTAGCAAACGTATTGTGCATGTTATATGATGAAAGCAACACAAATAAGGATTTTATTTGTTTGATCAACCTTGAATTTGGCGCCACTTGCCACTATTCTACGGGTTAGGGTGGAGTCAAAGTTTGCTTCCCAGGAACAAGCTCATCTTCATCGCATAAAATTCATGGAGACGACATCATTCAATATTTAATTAATTGAACTTAGAGAAAGTTTAGTTTTGGAGACATTAATCAACCATTAAGTTAACGGGCACTTGCTTGGAGCACTTTTACTATACTACGAAGTATATAAAGTTCTAGATCCCCAATGCTACCCTTGGATTAGAGATTGTGTTATAAGATTATTAGCGATCCCTGACATTCAAGCTATAAAATTACATGAAGTCCAGATTATTGGTCGGTCTCGTAGGGTAAATGACGATCCATTAAGAATGAGAATTAATCATTGATTCTAAAACGATCAAGGCCGGAGAAATGATGCAACTCTTAAAATTACATTGGGATAAACACACCGTCGATCGGTCTCATAATAAAGTAGACAAGAAAATTCTCAAACTGAGCAAGACCTTTGGATTAGTTTAAAGACCCGAAACAAAATTTTCATGTTCCCATGCAAATTGGAACCTTAAACTGCCCCAGAAATCAAAGCAGAGTCCCCTCCATTGCATCATCACATTATGTTCACGCTGCTTTGCCTCCATTCAAATTATAATATTATTTTATATTGATAATAAAATTATTCATATTATGAATGATTAGTGTGACGATCAAATATCGTTTTATATAAAACTATCATGAAATACTAATGATAGTTTAACCTATATATTACAATCTTGGACTAAAATTATAATTTTCTTACGTTGTTAAGGTGAAAAAAGAAACTCCTTAAAATATGTGTTGATTAATATAATAGTCATGTAACATCGCGATCTGAATAAAACGGAGGGAGTACCTATGCTTAAATGCATGCATCTTTTCCTATACACTTGAACCATTTTACCGTTTTTTCATTATTCGAAGAACTTAAACAAATTTGGGTAGTTTAGTTAGATTAATTATCTCTGTAATTATTTGCTTAAAATCATATGTTGGAGTCGGATAATTGAGTTGACTCCATTTATGTAACTTTTGGGATAGTATTATCAAAACTCCAAACTGATGATAGAAAACCTACTAATATATATCTAACATCAGTTGAACTAAAGGCCTTCAAAAACAATTAAGTGCATTATGAGCTATTCCAATTTGGAAACTATACTGATCGAACCTCAAAGTTTCTTCAAGATATTTCTGATAATAGAATGCTGAACTCTACAATTAACAATGTTTTGCATTTATAACTCTTAGCATTATTGTAATGTTATGAGCTGTTACATAATTACGTAGCTTGTTTGGTGAACTATTATTTTCGGTCCAAAACTTTGGCACTACGTAATTGCCAAACATATAGTAGCACTATGTGTATAGCATGGTCGCCTTGTGCATCTCCATTTTAGTTAATGAAGGTGAAAGCAATCAGGTGTTTATTTTTATTCATCGATCCAGGTCGATGGGCGACCTGAATAGAAACTAACTACATTGAGACTAGAAAAATGTTAAAAGTGTTATAACAGTACGATGTACTCAATTTCTTGATGCAAACAAACAAGTTTTAAATTTGCAAAGCATCAAACAGAAAATTTAACATCCAAAATAAGACGCAAAGATCACATATGCTTTACGGCAGAAAATTGCGGTTATTACAGCACAAACATAATCCGTTTGTGAATTTCGACAAACATTATAAACAAAATACATATTACAGAACTTCCGACCACATGACTGAGAGAAGACTGTTTATAAATGAGCTACGAGCCAATCTTTCTTAACGCGAATATTGGTATATTGTACCCGTAGGCATGCTTAATATAGTAACCGTAATCCCAAATGATGGAGGGAAACAAAAGCTAGAACGATAGTGTATTTGAATCAACTCTGGCGGAAACGAGTGATCTTGCTGCAACCACGGTTATTTTTTTTCACCTGAGCGCCTGCTTTGCAGTTGTAGTAAGAGGCGCCATGCCGTGAGCAAGGGATCGAGTTCTTGTCAAGTGCACCATAGCTGATGTACCTCGTGCTAGATAATTTACGCCTGTTTATCTCTCCATCCATCATCCCCATCGCCTCCTCTTCACCGATCATGGCACTCTCCTATAGTTCCGTGGCAACCCGTGGATGGAGCACTCACCCTGGCCGAGAACAACATGATCTCGAGTCCGTGGGTGTCTCGTTTGGATGTGATCGAAGCTGTGCATGCAAGGATGAGCGCGATGATGGTGACGATTGAGATTGGCTTCAGCATTGTCGTAACGCTAGCTAGCTTTATGAAAGTTGATTAGGGGTAATATTCAAGCGTCTGTGGCTTTTTTGGGCAAGCGAGTGAAGTGAGAATATTTGTTTATTTATTAAAGTACCAAGCTATAAGAAACTGACAATTTGCCATCGGTCTACACAGATTTTTCACTGTGCCATTTGACTGGGAAAAGTGAAAGTGAAAAGTGAAAAGTGAAAAGTCAAAACAAACAACATTTTAGAGAGAGAGAGAGGAGGGGGGGGGGGGGGGGGGGGGGGATATGGTACTTTTGAACGTAACACAGAATTTTTGAACTAAAGCATTCTATTGCAATGTAGTCTTAGACTCTTAATAATAGATCCATGCTACAAAAGATTAGTCGTGACAAAGTACTTCATTGTTAACAGATAATTGATTTCATGACCCAGGTTAAGGATGTTAAAACGAAGGTCAGTTTGAAGTAGAACATCAAACGCATGTAGGCATTTGTCAAGAAAACTATTTTTAGCACCTCTATGTCAAAGGAGCCAAGCTAAAAAGTACTACTACATATAGCCATAAACATTACATTGAAAAATATACTCTCTTCCTCCTATATTAATATTAATTACAACGTTATATGATTAGTCTAAAAAAATATAATCTTTTTTTTTGATAACTTTTTAATATAAAAAAATCAAATCAATCTCATCTATCATAATAAACTCAATATCTTTTTTTATAAGTGCTACAGTAAAATCTATTATCACAAATTTTTTTTTTAATAAAATCGACATAAATTCAATATTCATATAAATTGTCATATAGGATCAAAATATTTCACTGGAGGATGAGATGGAAAGAAATAGATGTAAAGTTCACACAATATATGATAAGCTGGAGTAACACATACCGGTGTGGACCGTGTGGTTCCTGTCTATATTGAATTATTTCCATTCTTGTACTTGCAAACCATAATCAAAACTAATAAGCTATGAAACCTAGCTACTCTCGCGATGGAATTGAGTCATACTAAATGGAGTTAACTTGCTATGGACCTCCTATAACAAATAAGGAAAAGAAAAAAGCACCAAAACCAAAAGCGCAAAATATCACGATCTCAGCTCCCCAGTCACTATGGACGAGAGTTATGAATACTTGACCACGTATTTGAGAAAGAATTATTTATAACTGAATCATTTATTTATATGACAAGCAAAATTTTTATTTTCTTCGTTCTTAATTATTTATAATTTGAAAAATATATTTATCAAGACGAAGTTTAATTCATATCGCGAAATGATCAGATATTATTTTTTAAAAAATTATCGTAAAATATTAATGATAATTTAAGTTATGTATTTTAACCTAACGCTAGTGTCATAATTTTCTTACGTCATTAAAAGGGCAAAAAAAAAAACTTCTCAAAATACATATTGAATATTATAATAATTAAGAATGTTGTATCTAATACGAGACGTAAGTAGTATTATATAACTTTCGACTAACCAGGTCAATAAATTTCTACATATTTTACTCAAAGATCCAAAATAAATACTCCTTCAGTTTCATAATATAAACAACACTTATCTATTTGAGCCGTCTTTAAATATAAATAACATATCATATTTAATAATATTTTCACATAAAAAAATATCAAAATAATCATAATATGTTAAAATACACATACTATCTTCTTTCATAAATGTTATAGTAAACACTACTATCACTAAAAAAATATTCTTTTTTTATCAAATTTTATAAAAATTCAAGACAAATTAATCTTCATGTCGAATCAACTGATTGTCAATATTATGGAACAGAATGAGTACTCCATAAACTGATCAAATGCATAAATAGCTCCATTTTCTTTATGGAATTAACCTCATTCAAGTGAGATTTGATAGAATAGCCTCCAAAAATCACCCTAAAGAAGTTACCTAGCTTGAGGATATGAGAGTATATGGTAAAAATTGGAGAAAGTTTAACCATTTCTGAAAGAGACAAAAGAAGCAAGAAGGCAACAAAATGGACAAAGAAATTGACAGGGCATGACAAATGCAATAGACAAGGTAATGACAGTTGGTGTTGGACAGACATGAAAGCAACCCAACAGCAAATGACATTAAGCATAATTAATCTGTGTCATGTTTCACTGTTCACTGCTTAATCATTTTGGTCCCTTTTTTTTTTTTGAGTGTGTAGTGTGATTGAGTGGAGATATGAGAGGAGAGGAAAAGAGACCACAGCACAAACCCACCATAAAACTATCCCCCCCCCTCCCCCCAAATATTAGGTCTAAAAAAAAAAAATATACGACACAAGTATTATAGATTGATTGTTTTACGACACAAGTATTATAGATTGATTGTTTTTTTATGTTAGGAGGAGTTCATCTTTAGACACATGATCCAAAAAAAATAAAATATTATTTCAGGAGTTTCAATATACATACAATATCTTTTTAATGGGTTGTTTTAATTTATTTACAACATTTTCAATACTCTTCAATTTTAGAAACATTTTCATATAAAAAACAAAACAATCATAATCTATTATCATATATTTTCATAACTAATATAAAAATATTTTTCATCGAGTTAATCCTTCCTAACAGGGTGATCAGGGGTGAATAGGGAAAGAAGGAGACAATATATGGCATTGGCCTCTTATTGAAATTATTACTCCCCAACTTGCATTGGAGTAGTAATATGTTTTGTTGGTGTAAACAGTACAGTTAACATGGACGGGGTACCAAACTTCCGAACTTGATAAGCCCACCACACATGGATGCATGTATTGTGCAAAGCAATGTCCACCCTTTTCTTGGTGAGTTGTTTTCAGCTACATACAAACATTTTAGTCATGTATCTTTCAGCCCTTAATTTAAAGTTTCAGGTGATCGACACGGTCATTTTGAGAAGGATGGTCCAAATGGAATGGTGTCATTCCTTATTATCATCAAAAGACACGGTACGACTTAAAGGATAAGCGCTAAAACATTATGGATAATTTTGATCTTTTGGTAATAACACCCGCTTTTGGGTCAACCAAAAGTCAAGTTAATGATCGTTTTCGTCATTTAATTTAATCTCTTTGCCGATAGATACAGAGATTTATTGGAGGGTTCATTTTGTTTGGTATAATTGGAGGGTTCATTTTCTAATTAAATACAGCAATCCATAGTTTTAGTATCTGTTTGGGACACTGCGGAGTGTTTCTCGGACACTGCTTGATACCAAGTCAAACCTTCGACTGTTCGACATAAACGTCGCCTTTCCTAAAGCTATGGTCATCCTATACAAAAGCAACCAACTTGATTCTGGAACGACAACGGCGATGCAACCATCAACTTGGGAGGGATTTGGAAGGCTACGTTACCGAACGTAGCCTTCCACCATCATCCTAGACGAGGCCAGAGCTTAGATTAGAGCTAGGCCTCGACTTAAGAACTTCAAAATCCTTCCTCTCCTTTCACTAGGAACGTCGACTTAAGAAGTTCTTATCATTACTCGTACTCAATCATCCCAAAGAAAATTCTGGTTACACTTAGGTCTATTTGCCGTTATTCATCATTTTGCTACTTTCCTTTCTCCAAGGACCAGATATTGATCAATAACGTGGTCCGATATGTATAAATGGAAAGAAACGAAGGTCCAAATAATACTACATGTGTATGCAATGGCAATACACTATCGCACATCTACCATGTCTTTATATGGGACCGACTAGTAGGGCTCATAACAAAGTGTTCGATCATGAATGGTGTCCTCATGGATTTTCCATTTATGCTGCTTCCTCTATATGTTTGAGGTACAAGCAATAAAAATACTCACCTGCACCTCAATGAAAACCAGTTATCTAACCATCCAGTACAAACCCATGAGAAAAACATTTATAACTGATAAAGTATGGACAGCAAAAGAACCAACATCGAAAATAAATGACCAATCGGACAAAATCTACCCTCATTCAGATCATCCTTCGTTGCACAGAAAGTATTAACTTAATTGGGAATGTTACTTAGTATAATAGTATAATGGCAGTTTTTTCGAGTCTCATATCTTCTACATTACTCCGAGAAAGGAGTTTCTTAGAAACTCCGCCAGATGGAAAGATAGATCCATGGCCGCCGATGGAAGTTGTACTACTACAAGCTCTTCTATAAAGATCATCGCTTCAAAAGAATGGTAAGATCTGGAGATATTAAAGAACCTTAAAAGTTAACAACAAGGTCCAGTGAAGGAGTTGAGTAAGTTAATGATAGACATGTGATTTGCAATGCTGGAGTGAGTTTGGTATATCGCCCCGATCGATGGCGATGGCGATGGCTTTGGCTCATGCTATAATGCCTTGAACAGTGGTCTCATACTCCTCCTTTCTCAATTTCACATGTGGTTGATTAATTGGAGGCTTGGAGGGCAATTATTAAAGTGATAGTAGTTCTTAAACTTTACACCATTTCATCATTTACAATGCAATCAACTACCTTACATAAGTTAGCCCTATGACCACTGCTTATGAGTTGTTGGAATTGTCGGTTTCATATCCAGAACACCGGTTTGGATTCAATAGGAAAGGATATCTTGGATTGGTCCCTCATACGACCCGCTTGCACGGTTCATACATTCATGCACAGGAGCTATTGGGTTAAAATGTCTATGCTTATCCGGGATATGAGTTTGTAGAAACCTTAAAATACAAGACACAATGACTGTCGACTGATATTGAGGATTAACGAGACAACATGAGTAGAATGGTGGAACAATGGAAGTGAATATGGGTATGAAATTGGATAAGAAGTCGACAATGGCAACCCTAGCCGCCGGTAGTTGTGAGAGGAGGCAGAGAAGAATGAGAGCATGGATAGCTAGGACTTTAGGGAATTAAGAAAGTTGTGATGCCCAATGAGAATTAAATATCATCACTTATGGCAACTAAAATCGAGCTACAGAAAATCTCTAACCATACCCAGATCCTAAAGGTTCTTATTCATTGACCAAGTCATGCTCCTTTATCAAGAAAGGCAATTGCAAAAACGACCATTATTCAAAAACAGATGACAATATGATGTAAAGACTAAAGATGCAAGCTACAGGCCTAAGGAAATCACAAAACATCAACAAGAAGAGATCTAAAGATGAATCTCGTCGAGAAAACTTACACAGGTTACCCGCCAAGAGCACTTCCTAGCCTCTGCTGTTTCGGGCGTCTTCTGCTCTACACATAGAGTCCCTCGCCATGAAGCCAGCTTAATGCAGCAGCGTGAGGTTCATGATTACTACAGAGTGTTAGCTGACGAAAATAAAACGACATGTAAGAAATAAGAAAAACCTGAAAAGAGTTTAGATTGATTTTCATAATAGATTCAAATACTACCTTGCTTTTTTTCATCTCACATAATTTCAGACAATTGCGAAACTATCATCTGACCTTCAATGACACAATAATTTCAATCTACTCTGTAAAGATCATGTTGAACTCATGTGTTTTGATGATAATAAATAGATGTGCACTAATATTGTTTTGAGTTTTCATGTGTGAAAGTGCACATTTGAGGATAAAGGCTTCAAGGAACGCATGAAGATTTTATCAAGCATGGATGGAGCTGAAGGTTTTTGTGCTACAAATAAAGTAACATGAAGATCATAGAGTGAAGCTTGATTGAAGATTGAAGTGCTGAATTCAAGTGAAGACCTCAAGAATCAAGAAATAACAAATCATTAAAAACACAAAATCTACTTGATGCAAATTGGAGATATAAAGTCTAGATACTTGTATAAGGACAGTGAGATACGACATCTTATCATACAGCATGATCATTGAGCACTTGGGGTCAAATAAAAAACATGGTTTTTAAAGAGTCGTCTTTTGTGTCTTTGAAGAGTCGTCTTTTGAGTCAGTAATCTTTTTCTGTTTTAAAAACCTGATTTTTCGGATCCATTATCTTTGAAAGATATTTTTTTTTTATTATTCACATATTTTTAGTGGAGAAAAATATATTTTTCAGAATGATGAGTAGTGAACTATTTTAAGAAAATCTTTTAAAAGAGATAATCTGAAAAATATGCCTGAAGCATATGAGACAAGTAAAAATCCGTTTTTGACTTATTTTCTCATGTCTTCCACGATGTCCACGATCATCCATATTTCCCTACCTTGTAGTTTTAAAGAAAATTATTTAATAAATGCTAGAAACGTTTTGAAAACTCACTATTTCACATAGAGCTTCAAAAGAGAAAAAGTTGATTGTTTTCGAACAAGTGTTTTCAACTTTTGTCTTGATAATTTGAAGAAGGTTTAATTCAGATTTTACAATGAAGATCTCGAAGTGAATTTTAATCTTAGATGTGCTCAATGTTCTTTATTGTATGGTAATGTATCAAGTTTTTCATGTCCATAGATTTATTGTGTTGTATGATCGAGTTGTTCATGTTGATCTATCTCGTGAAGCTGTGATCGATTGTTGACCGAGACCTAGAATCTATAAGGGTCGTTAGTCAAGCTATCAGGGGATAGTTTGCAAAGGGGATTGTCTAGTCTTAGGGTAGACGCAGATAATCATTTGTAGCGTCCTAAGATAAAGGAGTTACTGGAGAAGTCTCGTTGTTTGGTTAACAGTGAGTAAAAGAGCATATGATGTACTTATAAAATGATTTACATAGTGATATTGTTGTGCGTGAAGAGTGGACATAACTTCCTGAGACGAACCATTATAACTTTGATGTTATTTATATTTCCTGCATTGCTTTGTTATATCCATTGATCACTTGAAAATTTGAAATCTAAACTGAAAGTACAAGAACCATCTCTTTATAAGAATCAACTCTCGCCTAAGAACTGGTTCTCAGTAAAGTTTGTAGTACATTATTTTATAAAGTTTCGAAAAAGTTTAAATACTCAATTCACCCTCCTTAAGTATTTCTTATGACTGAGACTTGACACATCAAAACTCTATGCAATAGTGCAAACCGATGACTCACCCAACCGGATCTTATCAGCCTATAATAAGCCACCTTTAAAACGTGCTAGTTACAATTAACACACACAAAAACTAGTCTAGATAAGGATATAAGTTGAAGGATCACACCCTAGATCTCCTTTATCAGATGAAAGAAATGTGTTCCTCTTCTTCAACTACATGATCTGAGAAAAGGCAACCTTTTGCGGAGTTATACTTCTGAAAGCCAAGGACGAAACCGACTTATCTCATTCACTTTCGATCAACAATAAAACGAAGACAATTTTACCGCAATAAGAGACAATAGCAGGTGAGAGTGCTCGAGGGAAAGAGTAAGAGAGCAATGGGGCGGGAAATTTTGAAATGAACTCCAACCTCATATTTGAGATAATCCCATTACATCCTTTGACAAAGAGTGGAACCTAACTTAGCAACTCCAGGAATCTAGTTCAGAAACCAAATAAAGCAAAAAACCAGATCACAACACAAAAAATTCACACATTTCTAAATAATTCATGGTCTAATTAGACAAAGTCTCGCCTCTGACCTAAAAGCAAAACTCAGACAACAAAGCTCCGGTGATAGGTGTATCACTTCGCTACATCGCGGATCAGCGTTATGATCCTGCATGGTTATACACAGCCTAAATTGCACATACTACGCACAGTCGCACACAGAATCTGTAAACGTTGCGATTCGCATCCACACCATCCGCCACAGGAAAACGAAATTAATATAATCAAACTTAAAGAGTCCGAGAAATCGAACGTCAAATCGACGATGAATCCAAGCTCAGGCAAAGGCAAGAGATCGAGCGATACCTTGAGGGGAACGAAAACGGAAATGGCGCCACATGCCGGCGGCGGCGCGGGGGGACCAGGGTTTTGCACCGGAATCGCCGCCGGCGAGGGCGGAGCAGCGGGGATAGAAAAGATTTGAGGGCACATACATGATGAGTCGCTTTGCGTTTTGCTGAAATCTTCACTCAAACGCTGCGTTTTAGCGATTCAACAATCCAAGTCTAACATCTTCTTGATAAATTTTTTGTTTGGTTCTTTCCCTTCATAAATTATTCTCTTTTCTATTGGAAAATCATGTTAGCTGAAGTCACTAACGTCAGTGGAACAATGACATGCAATTTGATCAGCAGGGTTCAAATGAAACCGAAATATAAGGACTGCGGAAATCTAGGCGCAAATCCCGCAGCTCTGGTTACAAAAGCTAAGTTCAACAAAGCTTCATGAGCTAAGAATCATCCCAGAAATTTCTCTAAACCTCAAACATGAAGAAGTCCCGTGACCTTCAAAATAAACGGTTACAAGTAGACATATGGAGATGAACAATCACCCTCAACAGAGTTGACATGTTCTTAGTTGTATGTCCCTATGTGATCTGCTGCTATTTCGAAGGTGTATATGTTTCCCACGACGGCTCGATGTTCTGCAAAAGCATGCTGAACTGGTTTTGAGATAATATGCTAGCAACCTTCTAGTTTTGAACATCGCTCTCCCTCTGCTGAAGAAAAAAATAAAAGAAAAAGTCCAGTGTAAGCATTGATCTCCAGAAACCTGAGTTTTCATAGCGAAACCAAGACAAAGAAATATTCAATAGTACATAAATTTCGTTTTATCTCGAGAACCTTAAGAAGTCTTATGCTTGTGTATAGAAAGATCAATATGCAGATAAGCCACAGAAGCCGTGAAAAGCAAGAAGAATACAGACACCAGCATCAATGGCTCGGCAAGCATAAATATCGGATTGAATTTGTAGTACACCTGCAAGAAACCAAGAGCACCGACTAAGTGCAAGGGGAACAAAGACTAGCAAAGCTCATGCAATTCTAACTTCACCATCATAAACTACTACGCAATGGCACTTTCACCAAATCATATTCAAGACGCTGACAGGAAGGAACATATGATAGTACCTGAAAGGGAACATTGTGCTCCGGCACCACATTTTCCTTCTCTATAACTACAACAGTCCTTCCGACGACATCAAGATAAGAGTAGCTGGTCTGCAGATAAAGAAACACAGATTAGGAACAACTTAAAAATCATAAAATTCTCCGATGACAACTCGGCCTATCCATTATCGAGAAGTGCACCCTTGACCAATATGTTTTCTCAACTATTTGACTTTCCTCACGTTATGATGCTGCATGCATATGCCACCAATATAGAAGCATTTAACCATGTAAATGCTCAGATTAAAACCAGGAACATATTGAAAGTATTAATTTGCAGATGGAAACATAAGCTTGATGTGCTTCCGAGTTTGAAGAGGCATTAGCAGAAAACCATTGCTGTATACAACTTTTAGGACTTCTCTGTAGCTTTTACCCATTTGATCTACTTCAAAACTATACATGTATATGCATGGATATTTCTGCTACAAAATTTTCTCAATCAGAGAAACAAAGAACAAAAAAAAAAACAAAAACCAGTTTACAAAGAACTCTCATTCACAACATATGAGAAAGTAATTAATTTAACAAAACCCAGCGAAGTCTCTTTACCTCTAGATGTTGCTTAACAGGGAAAGGAGCCACAAGCGAAGGGTCCTTTGATCCCTCGGGGAGGATAACCTGGAAATTAAAGTTTCCATCAGAAAAAAGAAAATAAAAGCAATAAGTTCAGGTAAACCAAGTATTAGCAACAAGATAAGACAACAAATCTACCTTGATAGTCAGCTTATCCACAAGAGTCTCTACAAGAGGGCATCCAAAAGTGAAGTTCAGATAGCGTCTACCATCAGGTGACACATACAGGAAATCTTCCAGAGGCAACTTATAACCAATGACAAAAGTGGCTTTCCAACCTCCAAATAGAGGATAACGAGGCTCAATTTCCAGCTCTGACTGCAAGTAAATAATACAACACTCAAAAGTACTGCCAAAACAGCTTTTATTTCAGACAAAAAGTTTTACAACAGCCAGATTGGCTCTTGTTGCAAAAATAGCAAAAGCCAGCAAACTATCAAAAATGAACAACTAGTTCAAGACTTCCGAAGGGATTATAGAATTATCTCCCCGTTAATATGCATGCATGATGTAAGTGCAAATTATAATGTGAGTACATATCTACGGTATATATCAACCTGCTGATATTCACTGTGAAAACATCATTAACCCTTGCCGGCGTCTGAGGCAATCAGTGTCCCAAAGCCCGACCATTAGGTACCAAGGGAGTAAGGGCTACCACTTCTATTCCTATTATTGTAATTGGAAATTGAGTCTGAACTCGGAAACCTGAAAGACTATATACACAAAAATACATCCTCTGACAGCTGAAAGAGTTTTACTGGATTTGTGGTCTGAGTATCTGACAACAACACAATTCGCTCCATTGAAAAAGGCTTATCACTAGGACAACATTCAACCACCAAGGTGGTTCCCTCTCTTACAAGGGTGATGGAGCAAAGGTTTCTTTCCTGATCAAGGCACTAAGGTCACGCATGGTATCTCTACATAAACAAAGAAGAAAGAGGCAGAAGGTAACATGTGAAAAAAACAAAAACAAAAACATAACTATAATAATGCCAGTGGGAACTGAAGTTTAAATCTGACTTGACATTGACTTCGTAAGTGGTAACACATCCGGTTCACTAAGATAAGCTAGCAACGAGACTAAAATAAATAGTGTTCATCTCATTCACTTAAGGAATGTAACCATCGAAGACAAACGTGCAGAAACATTTGACGTTTAATTATTGAGAATGAACATGAATGGGATAACGCAATATTTCTGATGTCATCTCAACAAAGGTCATAGTGTGCTCAACATGCAGACTATGCAGCACTAACCTTTCTGGAGTCAACACGTAAATGGGATGAAGAAATATTTCCAATGTCATCTCGGTAGTAGACAGAATGTACTCTTGGGGGCAGTCTAGCTAGCAGTTCTTTGAACGAAGAAGCGCCACTCACTGAAGGCCTACCTTGATATTCTACCCTGCAAAATGTGCATTTTGAACCACAAGTGTTGGTTTTTTAGGATCAATTTGGCACAACCAAGAGAGCTGAAAAACAAATAAGCTGTTACCAATTGCGCAGTCAACTAAAATCTAATGATAGGTGAAGCTAGATAAAGGCATGGTAAGCAAAGGGAGAAACATATATCAAAGACAAGACTGAAGGCTATCAGATTGGCCACAAATATCGCACTATACTCATAAGCTAGAAAAATCCAGCTTAAACCTCAGAACAGAAGCAATGAACGAGAACTTAACTAAATTAATAAATTTCTAAAGCATCATTCTCAAAATTAAATAAAGTTGCTATATTCAGATTAATAAGTGGACTTCCAAGATATCCAGATGCAAATTAACGTTTGTGGGTTGAAAACTACCATTTATCAATTATCATCAATACTGAGGTACCCATACCCATTTTAGAACAATGACTTCAGAGGAAGGTGGACTTGCACCCAGCATGGCTTCAGTTTGAAAATTGCAATTTACTTCAACTATAATATCAGCCACTAGACCAATATTCTTACCCCTATAAACTATTACTACACTAATCACAGGTTCAAAAGGAAACTCGCCGCTAAGCAAATTCTAGAAGATCAAGCCTCTAGGCATGATATAATGGTCTTATGGCTAAGACCAAACATGCCCAGAGGAATGTCTAACTACTTCAAACAACTGCAAGGACTGGAGAATCACAACAAAAGCACTCATTATTGCTCAAGTAAAGCAGATACAGAACAGCAGCTTCAAGATTTATTTCTTTTAAAAAAATCATCATAGGGTATGAGCAGTTGTGTATCAAACCTGGAAAATACACCTTTGTGATGAGCACCTGCATGAACTAATTTATAATGCTCTGTGACTTGTACACTGCCCCAATGAGAAATTTCAACCTCGCGAACCAGCTCCTCAGCAACAGCAAAAGGGTTATTGTTCTCAAAATGAACAATTATTGGTGAAAAAGAATGTGGAGCCCGATCAGTATAGGGTCCATACTTGAGCTCAACACCTGCATGTTTAGTTGGTTCCACATTTGTATAGGATTCCACCCTGCGACTCGGAGTCTTGATAAAGGTGGTCTGCTGCTTAATGTGATAAGGAGATAAGATCAACGCACTATCGCGGTAATAGACCAACTGAGATTCTGATTGGCTTATTTCCACAGGGAATGGTTCAAGAGAGTGTGTCAATATGTACAATATCTCGAGTGTCGCCGATTCCCCTTCACCCAAAGGCTTCTGCAAAGCTACCCCAAAATACTTTGTCCCATTCGGTCCATCCGGGAGCTTCGGATTTACATCAAGCGCAGTGTATTTCTTCTTTTTCTTTCCAACTGTTAAAGCTGCTTTTAATGTTGCTAGCTTATCAGCCTGGTTGGGCGGAAAAGCAAGTAGAACTTCTGAGGCAGGTGATGCACCAGAGTTTTCGACCTGATGAGTCAGCTTTCAGATAAACTTTTCAATCCAAAGAAGCATTGAAAAACACAGGAAAAATACCTGATTTTATACCGTGAATTGTTCGATTTCTCATATTCCGTGAAATAAAAGTTGCAATTTTATATTGTAAATTGGTTTTAATCTCCAAATCTATTCTATAAATTATTCAACATCTTAATTTCATTCTATAAATTTTAAGGTCTCAATTTTCAGCTTAATATGTGTCATAAAACCACAAATTTTTTCTTTTTCAGCCCCTTTCTTTAGGTGGTGTTGTTGGAATAGTAAGTGGTTGCATTGGAGGCTGCTCATTCACAGGGCATGCACTTTTGTAATGCCCTGGTTTTGCAATAAAACAGATGACCATATCTTGATGACCACTTTTGCAAGTGGTTAAATATGCAACTTCAACTCTATTCTGTACTAATGACTCACGAAGTCTTCAAGTTAGTAAAACAAAACAATGATCATTGTTAAACAGTTGGTCCCCAATGCAGGCTTAGGAAATTAATCACAAGTACCTTTTCCCTTGCTTTTCCCTCTTCGATCAAACTTCTCGTTTATGAAACAATTGGTCCTTGATGTAGGTTTGAGGATCACAATCAGAGAAAGGAGAATAAAAAATCGAACTAGCTAGGGCTAGATTTGGATGTAAAGGAAAACCGAGCAGATATTGTTAGTTTATTTATTTATTGGTAAAGATTAATTTTGTTTAAAGAAGAATATATTTGAAACCTAAAGTCAATTTATTGAACAAAATTGTGTATTTTTCCGGAAAACAAAGAAGCAAAATCGTGGCAGTCAAACGAGAAAAATAAAAGGTTATACACATACAAACATGAGGTTTTTATCTACATGCTGATTAAAAGCCGATTAAAACAATAAGGAGATAAAATCTAAGACAGTGAAATGAACTCAATTCCTACACTTCAAACAACCTAACACTAAACCAACCGGAAAAACATTTATTTTGAATTTTTGATAGCTAAAATTATTGAACCAACCAATTAGGAGATGCCTGAACATGCAGTTCAGCTTCAATTTAAAGACAGAAGAGAACCCAAAACCAATCAAGCCGAAGTCACAGAATGTCACATAAAGAAGAAGCCATTATCTCATACCAAGGGGAATAAGTTTATGCTCCCCATCCAAATGAACAATTTAATAACATATGAAGTATGAATGGTCAGAGCAAGTACCTTCAACGTCAAGAACACCGTGATGATGTGGGAAGTCAAATCTATCTGCATCACCATTTTTTAAAAAAAAAAACAAAGAAAGAAAAACCAATTACACATCTACATTAACCTTCCTCGAAGAACAAATTTTATCTAAGAAACAAATCATAAGTTCCACACAGCTAGCTTGACCTATTGATCAGACACTTCAAGGATTCCTTTAGTTTTCAAATTGTGACCAAAGCAATCTCAACGCCACTCGGTCTACGAGATAGGGCAACCAATCTCAATTCTCAATCTCAAGTCCCATACAATATCATTCTACCTCATCCCAGTAATTAATCAAGCGAAAGGTTTAGGGTTTAGGGTTTATAACACCATTTCTTCAAAATCAAGCGACGCAATCGGTTCACTCCTACATAATCCAATCACAACTACTACATTGTTAGATGAAACAACATATACCGATACTTGACCACAAGCAGAAAACAACAACAAACAATAGAACAATAGAACAATCGCAATTCACAACACCACTGATAAACGAAATACATAGTCGGAGATCGAGGAAAGTGATCGGAGCATACGCGGCGTTCGGCGTCGACGATCTGAAGTTCCGGCTCGGCGACGACGATCGCCGATCGAAGGAGGATGAGAGAGACGGCGACGAGGAGAGAGAAAGCTAGGGTTTCTCGTCGCGGGATCCGCGGTGCCATTGCGCTCGCTGTTGTCGATGAGCGCCGGCGATGGTCAATGCGGGTGCTTTGGTTTGGTAATTGGTACCTACCTACTCTGGAAGTGATACGCCGTCGTTTACTCGATGTAACAGGCTGGTGATATATGGCTGGTAATTTCGTACATCTCGTGACACCGTATATCTTCCCAATTTTATTTATTTTATAATATTTTATTATTGAATATAAATTTTGAGAAATTTCGTTGTTATTTTTTAAAAAGTTATGTTATTGAAAAAATAAAATAAATCAATATTTGAAAAAATTGATGTTCGAATGTCCCATAAATAATTCATAAATTAAATAATTTTACTGGTTACCTAATACAATGTTGCAAAATAAAGAGAACGAAACGAGAAAATTTTTTAAAATTATGCAATGGATATCGAACAAGAAAATTTTATATGTCTAAGTATCTCAATCAATCTTTGTAGGATTTTTATTTGTAGGATTTTTATAACGAGTAAAATAGAAGTTGTTAAAGACTTATGATAAAAGGTGGTAAATATATTATGATCATTTATTTGTTTTTTTTTTTTTTTTTTTAGAAAAACAACCGGATAAAATGGATAAAGTAGTGATTATGATAGATTTTTTAACACCTTAATAGTTCTTTGTTACATAATACTAGGATATTAAACCTCTTTCCCCGGATGAAATGTTGGATTATCTTACATTGGCTAATTAGACCTTTTTATTTGAATGGAAATCAGCTACATCGAAATTCACAATTTGACCAAATCCTGTGTTCTTTAAACCTTACACTATTATCAGATCTCCAAAGACCACAGACCCACAATTCCAAAGACTCAGGACTCATAAGCAGTACTGGCAATTAATAAGTCAACAACATGTGTTGATGTCTACAGAATTAGAAAGGACTCGACCATCTTCATTGCAACCCGAGTGCAAGAAATGAAAACGAAGAGTCTCATCATATTCACTCATCACATTAATTTTCACAATTCGCCCATAATTTCCCCATTTTTTCGCCTTGCTTGTAGTAATTCTAACATCTCCCTTGGATTTTTTCCTCCATTGGACTCGGTAATCTCCTCAATCCCCTCAGATTACGACAACACAACAAGAAAAGATCCACTTTCATGCATACATCCACTCTCACTGTCTAATTTTCAGTTAAATCACGCAAAATACCCCCATTTTTCACTGATTCATTCATTTCACCCCATTTTGGAGCAAACAGGTAAATGGTCACATTGGTTCATGTTGTATTGAATTGGAATTTGGGTTGGTTCGTTTTGGTTGAATATGATGTTATTCTTTTTATGAGTAATGATTTTTGGGAAGTAGTTTCATGTGGGTGTTTCGGCATTGTTGGATATGTGAATGATGAGTTCATGTTTTGATGTGCAGAGAAGTTCTGAGACGGGAAAGGGAATGTGATTTTGGGTGGGAGGTGAAAATGGCGGCGTGCATGAAACTGGGATCGAAAGCCGATGTGTTTCTACTTGATGGGCAGACATGGTTAGTTTCGGATTCGTGTGATTATCTGACATGGTTTTGGTTCCGTTGATTGATGGTTGCATTTTGGTTTTGAATTTTGTTGGATGATTAGGGTGGTGTATTGGATTATGGCCAGAATTACAGGGCTAAATTATCTTTTGTGATGATAGTTTCCTAGTTATAGATGTCGGTCCCATCATGGTCCACTGATATGGTGAATGGATTATCACTTGTAATTCGTAATTCTGATTCACAGCGATGGGTGTCAAGGACTCAGAGGAAACAACGTACTCACATAATCCTGTCGTTATATATTATAATAGAATGGTTATTTTTTGATACCCTCGGGAGATGCCGTAGCCTTAACCAGTTGGCCAACCCCTCTTAATGGTTTATAGGATTAATGTAACGGTTGTGTTATTTCGTGTAGGGTTTCCATCTCCGTCTTTTTCCATTCTCAGGATGTCAGCTTCTAAATGGTTCAACTTAAATTGATTGGCAATAATAAGAACCTGGTCTTCCGAGCGATTTTCACACATAGAATGTTCTTTATCGAAAAAATTGGCGTGCTATTATGCAGGTTCTGCTCAACTGGTCTTCCCAGCGATGTCATCATTGAAGTTGGAGATATGTCTTTTCGTCTCCACAAGGTTGATTTACATTTCTGTTCCTGTTTCATGATTTTATCAAACATCTTATGTGTTAACTCTAAACTAAGTCTGATTCTGTTGCTTTTATATGATTGCTGCAGTTTCCGCTATTGTCTAGGAGTGGCATGCTGGAAAAACTCTTGGCTGAAACATACCCGGAGAATGGAAAAACAACCATTCAGCTCAATGATATCCCTGGAGGGGCCAAAATCTTTTTACTCGTAGCTAAGTTCTGTTATGGTGTTCGAACTGAGCTCAATGCCTTGAACGTAGTCCGGCTTAGGTGCGCTGCTGAGTACCTTCAGATGACTGAAGAATACGGAGAGGGGAATCTGATCTTCCAAACGGAACATTTTCTTGATGATGTCTTTGCGAGCTGGTACGACTCACTCAGATCTCTTGAGTCTTGTGAAAAAGTCTTAGCTCAAGCAGAACGGCTTCACATTGTTTCCAGATGCATTGATTCACTGGCAGCCAAAGCTTGTGCTGATCCAAGCTTACTCAATTGGCCTGTCTCAGGTGAAATCGCACAACTTGACACTTCAGCGCCCGTCTTATGGAATGGGATACCAACCGTCCCGAAGCCACGGCCTGTAGGTGATGACTGGTGGTATGAGGATATCTCTCTCCTCAACTTACCCTTCTATAAAAGATTTATCAAGGCATTTGAATTAAGAGGTACGAGGCTGCAGCTAAAGATCTTAGCTGGTTCCCTGATATTTTATGCAAAGAAATATCTCCCTGTAATGGGGAGGCAGTCTGCGACTCACAACGGACATTCTTCTGCTTCTTCATCAACCGTATCTTCCCCATCTGATGTGGAGCAGAGGAATCTGCTCGAGGAGATAGTGAAGCTGTTACCTCAACAAAAAGGGGTCGCGCCAACCAAGTTCTTGCTGAGACTACTCAGAACATCTATGATCCTAAATGCAAGCATGCCATGTCGTGAGAACTTGGAGAAATGGGTTGGGGCTCAACTGGATCAAGCGACTCTGGAAGATCTTTTGATACCGAACATGGGATACTCTGCGGAGACTTTGTATGACATTGACTGTGTTCAGAGGATCCTTGATAACTTCATGATGTTAGACAAGGATGTGAATGATTATGCATCTGCTGCCATCAGAGATGAGGCACATCTTCTAGGCGGATCACACTCCCTCACGCCGATGACTTTGGTGGCAAACCTTGTAGATGGTTACCTTGCGGAGGTTGCACCTGATGTCAACCTCAAATTACCGAAGTTTCAGTCGCTTGCTGCTGTGATTCCTGATTATGCAAGGCCATTGAATGACGGTATTTACCGTGCCATTGATGTGTACCTCAAGGTAAAAAAAAAACCGCACATTTTACAATTGTGAGACTTCTCGGATTGAACCAGTGCAATTAACAATGTTGTCATATTATAGCAAGAAACGACTATGTCCTGAAAATGGTGGTGCTGAACTAACATGGGTCCTTTTCACTGAGATCTTAGGCGCATCCATGGTTGACAGAATCCGAAAGGGAGCAGATATGCCGACTTCTAAACTGTCAGAAGCTGTCATTAGAAGCGAGCACACATGCAGCCCAGAACGAAAGGCTACCTCTCAGGGTCATTGTCCAGGTTCTTTTCTTCGAGCAGCTTCGCCTGCGTACATGCATTGCTGGTTGGTTCTATGTCTCTGACAACCTCGATCACTCTTTCAATCCCACTGCCAACCTTCCACTGGCAAGAAATGAGCACTCCGGCCAGCTTCGTCCCATTCATGACCAGATTGTTGTGGTTGATGACATGAAGGAGAGGGTGTTTGAGCTGGAGAAAGAGTGCTTGAACATGAAGCAGGAGCTTGATAAGATAGTGAAGCATAAGACGAGCTGGAACGTGTTCTTGAAGAAGCTCGGACAAAGGCTGACGTCCCATCAAACCCACCAAAAACTATCCAAGACATTATTGCCGAAAAGCAATCAAAAAACATCCAAGATATTCATGCCGAAAGCTACAACTGTTGCCGCCGTGGCTGCAGCTGCAACGATTGCTAAAACTCCACCACAGATCAAACTGAACGGGAAGCTGAATCAATCTAATTGAACTTAGGTCCTGAATAAAGCTGCGTTATTGCTTATGTAGTTCTTTATGTCTAGTTTCTAGTTATGTTCTTTAATCTTGGTATGGACACTGCTCGATTTTCTAATTCGAGTTGTAATTTTTCCAGTAGAACTTGACTGAATCTCTGTGTTTTGTTTTCTCATAGTGATAGTCATGGAAAACAGAAGTAGGTTGAGAAGCTTATTGAAGACGACGTTAGTACTAGTAATAACTACAGAACTTCTAAAGCTGAATTTGTTATGCGTGACTATTGAATATATATCGATACTATGATAGAGCCAAAGTATTCTTACCGATATATGTTCTACTATTACAAAAACCAATGCTTCTTCTGATCAATTATCCAGTTATAAAAAGAATTTTATCAAATCTGACTGTGTTTTATATAAGATCTATTGTCATTCAATATACATAAAATATAATCGATAAAAACATATAGATTCATAAAAAAAATTGATATAGATGTCAGGTACACGGTTGTGGAATTAGCATTGACAAAACTGATCAAATTATATTACATTGAAGGGTTTTGGTTGATCCTAATCTACTATTACATATCAAGTATGCATTTTGTTCGATCTTATTGATAACGGAATTAGTTGGGTTATTTTTGTTGGTTGCGTGAGATCTTACATTCGCTCTTGAGCCACCTTGTGTCAACTTGGTCTCGTTTTCTGGAATTCTCTGCCGATCTCCCAGCAATTCCACTGTCAGGTATCTCCCCATCGGTCCTACGATCATCTCAATGTTTCCATTCTCGAATCGACGCATCCTGATTCGTTGTCTATCAATTCGGATTCTGTATGCTATATTTCGCACTAAGCGTGATTCGGATCTTCGATTCCGTCAGCCGCAGCGGTCGCCGGACTGATTCGACGGAATCAGGCGGCCGACGCCGGTGTCATCGCCGGAGATGTTCATGTCGGCGATGCGTTGATTTAGGTGTGATTTAGTTATTGGAGTGGAAGAGGTTAGGGTTTCTGATGAGGAGGAGGAGGATTGAGTCTGGTGATTAGGGTTGTTAGGAGTGTTAAAATATACATATTTGTGAGTCTTATATCATCAATTCGGATGGTTGACAAGGACATTGGTGTGGTTACTTTCACACGACCCCTCCTTGACATCATATAATATGTAGTTGAATCAGTTTTTGCAGTTGGGAGCTGCATTGTTCTTTTGAATTCATGAAATTCTGTGTGTTTGATTATGGCTAGGTTGAGTAGTGGAGTCACGTTTGGACATGACTACAACTGGGGGAAGGATTGATCAGTTGAAGAGTTCCATGGTGAAGTTTCAGTACTCGAATTTCAAAAGATTTGGGAGGACAAATCCTTTTGTTAGATATGGGCTTCCCATGATTTCACTTACAGTGTTGGGCGCACTGGGTCTTGGTCATCTCATACAAGGAACGCCAGTGGAATTCTCATTTACAATATGTGATTCCTAGGACTGCACTGTGCCTAGTTTTGCTACTGTTTGGCTTGGTTTATATATCTTCTCAGTCCGCTAAGGGAAGGTGACCTGAACCAGATGTTATTTGTCCTTAACCACTAATTTTATCGAACTAACTAGCTGGTCTAGGCCTTATTATTAATTGATTGTCTTGTTCTGTTTTTTTTTTTTGGTTCTTGTCTATGAGCTTACCTGTTGTCTTTTTGAAGTTCAGCAAGGATATTTCAAATGCCAAGAACGATCAAGAGTGGGAGATTATAGAACAGAAAAAGGCTCTTTCCAGAACAGGACCTTTAAATGCATATAAACCCAAGAAGATTTCTTTGGAGGAGGAGCTGAAGATATATTGTGCTACTCGCTTTTTTTTTTTGTTGTTGCTGATTTAAAGTCAAATGAGGGAAGCGTTGTTACTTCGTTATTTCAAAAGCACGCTCAACGAACAAATCAGATGGTAGTCCAATCTATTGCTCATGAGGAGGCAGTATGAGATAAATAGGTAACTCCTGTCATGCCATGTGATTCCACTGATGTATATTGAACATTTTGCACTGCTACCATCATTGCTTTAATTTTCATTCTACATTGACATAAGTATCAATTGTAGTCAATCATGTAATATGAAGGGCGTAACTGAAAAACCGATCTATTTGGTGTTTTCAGATCTTTGTAGTAAACCCAACCGTCCGGAAACTGAGTTTTTATTATTATTATTGATTTTATTTCAAATGCATGCATTCATATCGCTGACCGCAAGCATGTTGTGCTTTCCGTAGGCTTTTCAGGAGAAGGTGGACATCAATAACTTCGAGTATAAGAGGCTTCCCCGGCCTGAAGGCAAGTCAAGCTAGAATTGAACCTCTGGATGATCTGCACTTTCTGACATCTTGACAGCTGTGTTATTTCACAACATCAGAATCGCTTCATGTCATGATGATCCTCATCTCTTGAAGTCGGAGTACCATGGTTGCTCTAGTCTTGGTGGCCAATACTTTTTGTATGTAAATTATTAGGCTTTGGTAACATTTTGTAGCCTAGTTGCTGTTGTAGGTTTACCTTTTCCCTACTTATTTTTAGGACTGGGATTGTACTTGCAGCGAAAAGTATGCTTTTGTTTAACAGTTGGTGTCTGCTACCAGCTGGTTTTGAATATCGTCCGTTTAGTTTTTGTTTACTTAAATTTGTTGGCAAAACAACGAAGGTTCAACTGGAGAACAGGCCGAGTTTGTTGCCTTGGCATTTATTTGAATTCTTGATTCAAAGATAGGGGGATACGATACAGACACTGCTTTTATTCGTATTTATGCATACAGACCTATCAAACAAGCATTTGACACATAAACAGAATGCCTAGTATATTTCTCACCCATCGATGGTTTCGTCATTGAGACGGGCTTAAGCTGGTGGAGGCGTTGAACGATGGCAGTAGCTTCCAAGCCGGCGGATGAAGCTCAGAAACCAGTGGCTGCAAAACATAGCACCAAAAAGCAAGTGCATAATATAAGTGTTGTCAAGGAAGGGCAAATGTTGTCTAAAGGCGTTAGAAGTGACTAGTTTGTATTACCATGGCAGACAGTGTGGTGGATGCGGATGGGGATGGGGATGTGGTGCTGGTGTTGGCGCTGGCGCTGGTGGTGGCAGGTGATCCATCAAATGGCCTTGGCTGAACTGAATTCGGATATCAAAACCTGAAGTTGAGTCAAGCTTAGTAGGACGATGAATGGAACAGGGGAATGTATGCTGGTTTGATGCTTCCATGCGTCGGGTTTTATAAGCTTATGAAGATTGATTGGACAACGATTTTGAACAGTTTTTGATTACTTGCACGCACCTTTGTCGGTATTGTCTTCTTGAAATTAAGGGAAGCTCCATGAATTCATTAGGTATGAGCTAACATTCGGCATTGGCAAGTAGAGGCTACATATGAGGAATGAGCTTGAGCTTGCATTAACGCCTAGTTTTGGCTGAAAATATATTGAAGTATCACATCAGATATCTTACGACTCATAAAACTGCATTGTCAATTCTGTTGTAACTACCAACTTGTAAGTGCACTTACTGTAATATCCTGAAAAATATTACGAAAAAAAAATATATAAATATTTATTTAGATATGATGGGATTTTTTTTTTTCACGGTTTGATTGATTGGAGAATCCCCTGAAAATCTCAACCGTCTTCGTAGATATCTCAACAATCTGTTCAGTCAGAAACATTCACGCAACAATGTGCTCCCAAAACACACATCACTTTGCTTTAAGACATTTTCACAAACAAGTTGTGTGCAGACAGCTAAACCGTGCTCCATCGCCAACCAAACCGGCGAACCACTGCAGTCAACCATCGTCGCACGTTGCCACCACCATCAAGTCCCGTTCACAAGCAAGATCCGGCCAACCTCGACCACTAGCAGCCGATGATGACTCGTCGACGATGGCCAACAACAGTTGGTCGGACTTCGACCTTCCATGAACAACGACGCACGGATCTTGGCCGGACATCCTCGAATCTCTCCATCCCGATTGAGATCCAAATAACCCCGACCTCGGAGATGCTTTCCCGACCACAGCCGGCCACCCTTGCGCCGCCCTTGCCTCCGCCATCGTCGAATCATCATCATCAGTAGCATTGGATCTCTCCGTCATGGCTACTGGCCGAATTCGGAATGGATGATATCGGCGACATCGTTGGCATCTCGACACTTGGAATCAGGTTGCAACTGAAGATGATGAGATGGTGCAGATCTCTTGCGACCTTGATGTTGCTGGGCCAGCCCTTGCACATATAGCAACACATCTGCTTAGGAAATAGTTGTTATTCGAAAGATTCATCCCTCTTTGCGTTCCTTCAAGGCAGAGTTGACAGCATCCGATCCTCTAACTCGTATAAGGGATATTGCTCATAAAAATGATGACCCTCATG
>LIEC01010922.1:13049-106555 GCA_001925005.1 Drosera capensis | reverse complement strand
CGAGGAGTTTTGATTTTTCTAGATATTTCTTCTACGGAGGTCAGGGACGTTATGAACTCTCATGAAAATTATAATAATATTTTAATTTAAATTAAGAATATATATATATATATATATATATATTAAATTTATATACAAATTGAATTGGGAACATAGTGGAGTAATAGAAGGAAGGCACGTTTGGGTTGGTTTGGTTGGTTTCGTGGAGTCTGGTGATTGGCGTGTTTTCTTAGCTGGCGTGTGGGGTGACGACACAGATTTGCTTTGACCTTTGGAAGATATCCAACGTTTAAAGCAAATACCGGTCAAGGGAGCGACAACGACAAAAAGACAAATTGATTTATGAAAGTTCCCACGACGAATTAAAAAGAACGTACGATTTTTTTATATTTAAGTGATAAATATGTTAGGATAAATTAAATCGGGCGGTCACCGAAACACTTTGCTCGTGAGTTTCGTTGAAAAAAATAAAATAAATGAATGAATTAGAAAAACAATGAAAATATTTTTTATTGTTTTTTTTATCCAAAAAAATAGTTTGTGACAAATTACAGATTTAAATAAAGATATCACCCATCCGCGTCACAATTGACGCGGCAATTCATTTTTGGGTGGCAACCCCGATTCGGATGAAAGACATTTGCTGGTCAGGGACAAATGCATTTGCGTTAAATCAACTCTTTTTTTATTGTTTGTGTTTGTAAGTTAGTGGCCGATCAATAAATATGATTCTCTTCTTTTGTTCACAAGTTGATAAGGAAAAAAATTAAATTTAAAGATCATTTTACTCATTTTCCCCTAATATATAATAATCTAGAACAAAAGAAATAAGGATACTGATGGAATTATGAAAAATAAATCCCATCACTTTTGAAAAAGAAAAATAATCGGGTTTGCCATCCAAAAAGGAGTCGCCGCGTCAATTGTGACGCGGATAGATGATGTGTTTATTTAAATGTGTAATTTGATATAAATATTATTTTGACATATAGAATTTGATTCTATCCTTTTTTTTTTTTTAAATATGTATTTTTTTAAGGTCAATATAGAAATCGAAACCTTTTCTATCCAAATCCATTTCTTTCCTCTTCCCATAAAACTCACAAGCATATCATGAGGGGAAAAAAAGCTCCTGTTTTCTTTCATTCCCTTCCCTTTTCAACCGAAAACAAACTCACAAGGATAGTGGAAAGGATCAACCACATGCGGGATTGTTCATGCTAGCGCATGTTCCTTTGATTAGCATTTCCGTATGTTATCTGTCAAATAGACACTGAGGTTGAAACTTTGAATAATTCATGATGGCTAGGAACATCGAAGAAAGTTCCGCGAATTCCATCTGTTTTTTGAGGAAACAGCCACTTATACATTTCCCAATGGCTCCATACCTTGTGGTTATCCAAAGAGCGAGGCATCGCTTTCATCTAGACCTCTCAACTTGATCCTCTGATGAATACATCGGATCTCAATTTACCAACTTGGCATCATGCTTAGGTTGGCAAAATAGAGAAGGGGTCAATTTGTGAAATATATCCATATTGAAAAAAAGAAAATATTGAATAATAATTGTCTCTCGTAAAACGAAAATCATATCTAACGTTTATCAAATTTGATCAAATGGCATACAACTTCCCTTCTGTTTTAACGATAAGTATCTATATAGTGTCTGTAGTCATGAAAGTCAAACTGCCCTCGACGTCATTGCCATTTTGATCTAGGCCTAAATTGGGCTCTATTCCAGCGTTGTACCGCATAAAAGCAATATACAAAATGGAATCTCTGAATTATTATTAAAAAAAAGGATAATTTATTATTGAGTTATTTTTTGTAACGATCAGTATTATAAGGTATAATACTGAATCCGATTACAGACCAATCCACAGCCCACACAGGCCCATTCTTCCTGTGTCAGCCCACACGGCGAAACCCAAACTCACCATCAAAACGACGTCGTCACCCACTCCCTCGTCTCCTCAACACATTCCCTCTCCTCTCAGCACAGCACATCCGATTCCGATCAATTCACCACATTTCTCCCCACTTCGATCCCCAAATCCACTCCCCTAAACCTTAGAATTCGACTCCAATCCCGATCTCACCATCCATGGCGATGGACGATGCGCCGCCGATGGACGACAAGGCGAAGAGGATGAGAGATCTGTTGGCGAGCTTTTACTCGACCGATCACGCTTCCTCGGCGTCCGATTCGAGTGCTGCGTCGTTGAGATCTGTGAATGCGTTGGATGCGATTAACAGTACATCGTTTGATCCGGATCAGTATATGAATTTGCTGGTATTGTTTTGGTTTTGATGTTGTTGAGGTTTGGTTTGGTGGAAGTGTGGTGGATTGTGAATTTGGGGATTCTGTGTGGAAATGTGGTTGTTTCGAGCTTGATATTGATCGATCCGTTGTGATAATTGCTGTACTTTGGGACTTCTACCATCATCTTGAGGTTTCGATAGAGTTGAGGTTTCGATAGAGTTGGTTCCTCGATAGAATTGAGTTTGTTTAATAGTTTGGCTATCGCAATGGAATTCTTCAGAATGTAGGGGGATAAGGGAATGTCTTGGGAAGAGAAATGTGGATTATAAGGAATTTCTATTTGTAGTATGCATTGTGTTTTGTGTGGTCAATCTATATGCCAATCCTATACTGCAGAATTAGTGAAGGTTTAGGAATGTTTTAAGGTTTTTTTTTGAATTTTTTTTCTCATGAGTGCAATAGAAAAATGATCTATGGTATAGGATACAAGCAACTGTGTGTCTTTCGATAATGGGGAAAGGGATAGTGTGTCTTGACGCACCTGGTGCCAAGTGTTTGAATAACGCCTGAGATTAAAACATACAAATGAATGGTTCTGATTAAAACGTGATTAATCAGAACCATTCAAACAGCTCAAATATTCTTTCATTGTTGTTTGAATCTCAACCGTTATTTCTACGCTTGACATATGTGTGTCATTGACACACAATCCCTATGCCCTTTGATTATCGAGTAAAGACATTTTATGATCTCTATGTTTGCTTGAGTCGTACACATAGAATATTTGAGTATCGTTCCAGGGAATGCTTTTTCGTCTAGATTAAGCATTCCCGTAGAGCCTAGGTTCACCTTAAACAGGTGTGTGTTGATGTTGGAATGGAATCAGTAGCACTAAGAGGCGTGCCCTTTTTATTGCAATTTAGGTTTAAAAAAAAACGATAGAAATATTGGATATTTAAAGTGGTCAAGTGACAATACATGATACAAGCTCTTGGTTCAACATAGCGGACTTATTGGAATTGATCATATTGTGATCATTGTTTGCACGTTACATGTTTGCGGCCTCCATATCCTGATTGCCTCTGTTCTTGTGTATAGGTACAAAAGTCAAATATGGAAACATTACTTCAGCGCCATGTTGAAATGGCAGCAGAAATAAAAAATCTTGATACAGACCTGCAGATGTTGGTGTATGAAAATTATAACAAGTTCATTAGTGCAACAGAGACAATTAAAAGGTAAGAATTTAGGTCCATGGTCCATAGGGTCTGGCTTTTTAATTGCTTCTGAGCTTCTGTTATTCCTCTTTCCAGAAAAAAGGCATGCAGGTGTAGAGCATATGTCAATAATACATTGTTTCTTCCTAATTATCTATAATCCATGAAGACTATAGTTATTTGTTAATTGCTATAGCACTTGTTTTATCTATGTTGCTGAACTGCAGCTGTCTTATTTTACTCTGTATTGCAGATTATATAACTTGTTTTTGATGTCTTATTTTTTACAGGATGAAGAATAATATTGTGGGCATGGAAGCAAACATGGAACAGCTGCTCGATAAGGTGCCAGTACAATTTCTGTTTAGTGATTGCCCTTTCTGTTTCTCTTTGTTCTTGAGCATTACAAAGCAATTTACCTTCTAAAATCATGTTTGTCTACCTTGACTGATAATTGTATTTCAGATATTATCAGTACAATCTAGGAGTGATGGGGTTAATACTTCTCTTTTTGAGAAGAGAGAACACATCGAAAGACTGCATCGTACCAGAAACCTTCTCCGAAAAGTTCAGGTATCTCATCGGGTGGTGTGAAGAGTTTTGAGCCTTTGGTACAACAGTTCTCAAGGAACAGTATTAACTGATTGGTGAATGATAAGCGTGAGTTTAGAAATAAAATGGCTGATCGAAAAGGAAAATAAAGAGCTGTGTTACAATGGTTATGTGTTCTAATTTACTGGCTTCTACCCTTAGTCAGCTATCTACATAATACTGTAGGCTGTAGCCAGTGGTTGAGGTTACCTCCATGGAGTCTTTCTTATGCTTCTTGAGCTTTCCAGTAGATGCCTTTGTATTCAGTAAATGTATGATTTAACAAGCATAATCTTCTTTGCAATAGAACAGTTCATCTATGACTTACCTGAGAGACTTGGAAAGTGCATAAAAGCTGAAGCTTATGCTGATGCAGTGAGATTCTATACCGGAGCAACACCCATTTTCAAGGTAGTAGCTTTTGATCTGGTTCCATTCTACAGTGCCTTTAATCATTTATTTGTATCGGTTTTTACTTTTGAGGGTTTAAGTTGTCTTACCTCTTCATCAGGTCTATGGAGATTCATCATTCAAGGACTGTAAGAAAGCATCTGAAGATGCAGTTGCTCAGATAATAAGGAATTTACAGGCAAGTGTATCTGATGGTCGGCTATCTTCTATTTTTTCAGCTAGATCAAAACTCCTCTTTTGGTTTTAGGATGTAGGAAGCATGACACATCAGTTGAGATTTTTTAACCTTCGGCACTTCGGTTGAGGTTTTTTTTTTCAAGCTTTATCCATCTAAGTGACTATTGTCTTCTAAGATAATTAATATGCTTCGCATATCAGTTGAGGCTCCTTTATTCATGCTTTTCTGTAGGATCTGATAAATGGAAACCTTCTCTTATGTCAGTTTCAAGTTTGTCATGTTGTTCCAAATTCTTGAACCAAATAAGCGAAAACTTCTATTATACAGATAATCAGGGGCGTAACCAGGGGATTGGCAGGGGCCCAGCCCCTCCCATGGTCCAGTCGAAACCCTATATATATGTAGGTGTATCTAATGTAACACTGGTATGTTATAATTTTAACTTGCTTATTATTCTAGTAGCTCCTGCTGGCAAGATGAGGAAGTCCTTGAAATGCAACCGCATGGTCTTTGGTTCGAAATTGAATTGTTTCCATTTTGTTAATGTGTAATTGACTCTTTCTTTATGCCTTAATTAATTACGATTAGTATCAATCAAGCTTTTTCCATATGGAAATTGAGGCATGCGAATCTCCCAAGAAGTAAAGAAGTTTTTTTTATTATTAAGAAGTAAAGAAGTTTGTAATGATTTTATATCACAAATTTTCTCCTTTGCTCTTCTCGAGGTCTGGGTCCTTTCTTTCCTTAATTTTTCTTTTTTCTTCTTAATTATTGTTGCTTTTTGTTTTTACTACTCATTACATTGAAAATTGATCATAAATTATATGATCAAGTTATCCTACATTTATCAGAGAAAATATCAGTAGAATTTTGACAAAATTATAGACGTTATGTGATTTTACTTCATCAAAATTATGTTTACAAATATGAAAACTACAAGCAATTGAAATATTGATGAATGGGTCATTAAATGTTAAAGAAGTCGGCCCCCCTTATGGTTGATTCCTGTCTCTGCCCCTGCTGATAATGGATCTGCTATTGGCTAGTAATATAGAAGGCTCATCGCCTCTGCATTCTACCTGGGGAGCGAACTCAATGGGCATTGGTTTAAAGCAAAAGTAGCACAACTTTAGATTATTACGATTTTGCATGAAGGAATAGTATTCCTTGAGACTTCATATAGGGCGAATAAGATGGTGAAACTACTCCAATGCCTGAACTTTGTCAGGTGTGATTGGAACTGGAATGAGTTACCATTTCATCTGAGTCAACTTTCTGAAAAGATGTTCCAGTAGTTTTTATTTCTCATTTTTTAATAAAAATCTACTACTTCAGGGTAAGCTATTTTCAGATTCAGAACCAATTCAAGCTAGAGCTGAATCTGCCATGCTTCTCAAGAAGTTGGATTTCCCGGTTAGTTATTTAATTATTCATACTGTGCTCAATGATATCTGAGAATTTAAAATGCTGATGATGCATTTAGCTGGTAGCTAGTTTCCTGCAAAGAAGCACAATAATATATTCCATGATCTCTTTCTCTTTTTTATTCTTTATTTTATGGTGGTGTTTGACAGGTGGATAGTCTTAAAGAACAATTACTTGAGAAGTTGGAACAATCTCTTAGTGACCTGCAGCTTCATTTCAATATAGTGACGATGTCTTCTCCAAAATTTGAGGAGACTGCCAAACAAGAGTCATTTGACTTGGTTCCTGCTTCTCCTAAAGTAAGTTAGAGAAAGTTTACTTGCTTTCAACAAACGGCTTCTTCATTCACTTACAGGAGCTTCTTAATTTGCCAGGTTTCAACTCGTGATTTTGTGGAAGCAATCCGTGCTTACCGAACAATATTCCCTGATTCAGAAAGTCAACTAATCAAACTTCTGCACAACCTTATAACTATGTAATATTTTCTTGCTATTTCTGATTTTATGCAATATCAAATTTAGATTTATGTTATGAACTTCGTTTCTTCAGGCACTTCCAAGCCATTCAGGACCAGATTAAGAAACATGTATCTTCCACTGAATTCTTGGGGATGCTTCGTGAGTATTCTCAAATCTAGCCCTGTGTTTCATTGATATGGACTACTTCTAGCAGTGTTTCCATTGCTGAAAGCCTGAAAGAGCTTTGCTTGATATGGGATACCAACTTTGCATGAAGGACGTTGGCCATACTTCATGTACTACTTCATCGGCCTTAGGTTTACATTTCGTCATTTACTTGAGAGTTGAGAAATTTGATGAGTTGCCCATACACTCGTCCTCTAATTTCAGATAGTTGCTGACGATAGGTAGTCAAAATGCTTTTGTAGTCTCTACTCTTTTTTCATTTCCTGATGATTGAAAGGAGTAAATAACCACTGCTAGTGACAGCAGGTTTCTTATATGAAATAATGTAGGTGTGCATAAGCCTATATGGCTATATCTCATGACGAATATGTATCATTGGCAAGAGTGGATTAAATGACAACATTTATGTCTAACAGAAGGTCATCCAGGGTTTAATCTCCTTATTACTTTTACTGGTTGATGAATGCTGTAGCGAGAATGCTCGTCCTGTATTACATATTATAGATTAAGTATAATTTTTTCTTAAGATTGCAAGGAATTCCTTATGATTCTGTGGTGACCAGCCTGATCTATGGCTTTATTCAGGACTTATTTGGGCAGACGTTCTCCTTATGGATGAAGTATTGCCTGAAGCTTCTCTACCAGAGTTCAGCCTGGAGGTTTTCCTTGTTTCCCCAGTGATGTGCTTCCTGATATGCTTCTTTAAGTCTTCTTTTAACTGATAATATCTGATGTGTTTTCTTTGTGTGGCCAGGCTGCTGATTTTGCAGTCAAGCAGTATATTTCTATCACCTTTTCTTTTCTTCTGCAAGATATTTCAGGTTATTATTTTTCTTGTAAATTCGCTTTTGAAATGTGTTCGCACAAGTTTTTGTTGTTTGGGCATGAGTCTTTTAATCATGGGAGTAGCAAAACAATACAGAAGGGTAAACAAGATCTTATGGCCTAAACTTCTATTCGATGGAGGGTTAACATTACAGACCATAAGATCCGAGTATTCAAATATGATTCCCTTTTTCATATGTGCATCTCATTGACTTTGCTTCTTAGATACCATGATGGCATGACTGATATCCTTCAAATTTGCAGATTCTTTGTTGAAAATCCAAAGGAAACAAAAGGACATGGCCACAGTGGAAAATCCGTTGCAGGTTGTGCTTGAGGCTAGCAAAAAGACTGTGATACAAGGCTGTATGGGCGTGTTGCTGGTAATCATCTGTGTTTACTTTCCTTGAGTCTTGTTCATTCTTGCACCATTAATTCGCTTCTACATTATTTCCATAACATAGGTATATTCTTTTTGTTTCGCATATAGGACTTCCGGCAACTCCTTGACGACAGCCTGGGGTTACTAGTTAAATTGAGAGATCCACTAATTGATTGGGTTCAAGGAGGGTTTCAGGACTTCTTCCGAACACTATATGAACATTTTCTATTACTTGCTGGGTGCAATATAAACAATCAAGATCTGGCTTCCCCTGAGGGAAGTAAGGGAGAGACGATTGTTGCGGGTCTTGTCCTTGTACTGGCTCAAGTTTCAGTCTTCATTGAACAAAATGCAATCCCAAGAATTACAGAGGCAAGCGACAAAAACTGTTTGGATTGCATTTATTCTTATCATGATTTATATGATGTTATTGTAACCCCTCTCCCTGACGGTTAAACTTGGTAATTCCTTGTTAGGAAATTGCTTCTTCATTTTCTGGAGGTGGTGTCAGAGGTTATGAATATGGCCCAGCATTTGTTCCTGTGGAAATTTGTAGATTATTCCGGTCAGCTGGTGGGAAGTTTCTGCAGTTGGTGAGTCATTTACCTTCTACCAAACGGTAGATGGAAATTCTGTTCATGAACTGATAATAGCTTTGTCAATTCTGCTTTTCTATGATTTTCCATGACTAGACTAGCAAGTTTCATTAAAACTAGAACTCTAATTAGCTTTCTTCTAAATCTGCATTTTCTCTTTTCTTTCTTTTCCTTGATACCTCTTACAGCTGCTTTTGATTTGTGTATAGTCGTCTTCTTCTTTTTTTCCATTTTGCTTTCCATTTGTTTTGTTTGGTCTGTTTCTTGGTCTTCTTTCTCTTCTCTTTTTTTTTTTGGCGATGTTGTTATCTCAGAACTAGTTTCAGTACACTTCAAAAAATTTAGTTTGTCAATAGACATCAGTGTAGCTTAGTTATTGGATGGTTTGGTTGGTGAAAATGAGTCAAAATTGCTGATTTGATTGAATGATTCTGATAAGAAGGAAAGTCGATTATGACTAGTTGCCTGCCTTTGCCTTTCTCTTCTTCCTCTGCTAAATTTTCTAGTGATCTGGTACTATTCTGAATCTTTGAGCAGTATATTAGAATGAAGACTCAGAAGGTATCAGTTCTATTCAGAAAGCGTTTTACCACTCCAAACTGGATCAAGGTTGGTTTGATTTTCGACTGAGCTAAGTAAAAATATCGCCATAGCTGAACCGAATGGGTCTGATGCTGTTCTTTTGGTTGATTCTCATGCAGCATAAAGAGCCTAGAGAAGTTCATATGTTTGTCGATTTATTTCTCCAGGAGGTTCGGGAACTTAGTCCTTCTCTAAACCCACTTTCATTTTCTTTTGTGTTTCCATATAACTTGGTTCCTATTGTCATATATTGTTGTTACTCTATTTCGAACTCTCGGGATTCCAGGTTGAAGGAGTTGCAGTCGAAGTGAAGCAGATTTTACCAGAAGGGGCTGGTCGTAAACATCGTCGCACCGAAAGCAATGGCAGCACCACTTCTTCTCGTAGCAATACATTTCGTGATGATAAACTTAGCCGATCGACCATGCAAAGGGCCAGAAGCCAGCTGCTTGAAACCCATCTGGCTAAATTGTTTAAGCAAAAGATGGAGATTTTCACCAAAGTTGAATCTACACAGGTGTGTCCTTGTTCATGTATGGACTTCATGCCATTGCTGGTTGCCTATTTAGTGATTGCATGTTCCTGTGACTTCCAGGACTCTGTTGTGACAACAATTGTAAAACATTGCCTGAAAAGCCTGCTAGAATTTGTTAGACTCCAGACCTTCAACCGGAGTGGCTTCCAGCAAATTCAGTTGGATATACAATACCTGAGGACTACTATGAAGGATGCTACAGATGATGAAGCAGCTGTCGATTTTTTGCTGGATGAGGTAAGAAATACCATCTTGTTTTTCTTTCTAGCTTCTTTTTCTGCCATTTCCATATTTAGTTTTTCATTGATTTCTCTCTTAAAGTCGCTGAGCATTCAGGATTTTCCCTTTTGTGTGGTGAATTTTTCCGTTGTCTTCTATAAGCTCTGAATCCTCTCTGTTGTTCAAGAAACTGTAAGGCCTTGTTTATGTTGCTTTACCATCGTCTTCTTTCTTTTCCTATTATTTTGTGGTCAGGCTTCTCCCTCTCTTTTCTTGTTGAAAAATATAGCTAGGTCCTTACTGTTGTTTACCTGTTCAGGTCTTAGTTTTTCCAGTAGCTCTCAACATACTATGTTTGCAAAACACCACCTGTTATTTTCTTGTAGTTTCCCCTTCCAGTCTCATTTCCTTCAAATTTATATCCTTGGCTGTGCTCTCGACTTCAGATGTTAAACTTGTTTGGCTGCCTCATTTTTCAACAGGTGATCGTTGCTGCTGCAGAGCGTAGTCTTGACCCTATTCCTCTGGAACCTCCCATCTTAGACAGGCTTATACAAGCAAAGTTTGAAAAAAATCGAGAGCAAAAGGCATCCTTCACGCCGTAATCCTGGAAGTCTAATCTTGTTACTTGCCCATCTGCTTCATGAGTCCTACGGTATGCATTTCTATCTTGTCTTCTATGTATTTCCTAGCTTCCTGCTCCTATCGTCCCTCTGCAACTGTGGTTTGTGGTTGGTGATTGGTGATCAGCCTTCGGCCCTTTCCCTTTTGGGTTTAAGTTGTTTTGGATTATATCCTCTTCTAGCGATCTCAAGATTTGAGGCTGTTGTTGAGCTGTGGTGATGGTCTGAAGTCTGAACTGGCAATAGTTGAGTCTCTTAAAACAAGTGAAATTGTGCTCTCAGTCATTTCTCAGTGCAAGTTTGATGTAGTTTTCTAGGAACGAAAATAAGATAGACAGACCAAGTTTAAAATTTACATTTCTGCTTGAACACTACACTTCTATTCGCCAGGTTAGCATGACACATGATATCGCGGTCTGCTTATGATTTTTCTCCTTCTTTGCATCTTTCTAGGAGCATAAGCAGGAAGACAATCATGGTTGGACACAGCTGCAATTCTACCAGTGCGAATGAGAAGTGACGATTTCAGGGAGATGTTCGAATTCGTGTGGTGACTCAGGCTGCTAGCAGGCGTACCATGCTCATGCATCAATTTTTGATATGTATTCAAGCTTGATTTCGTCCATTCCCTGTTGCAATCAGAAATCGCAGTTGTCTTTTGCACAAAAGGAATGGGAAATGCAGCAGAATAATAAGATTAAAATTGTTTTATTTACGATGATGGTGTGGGTCATAGAGCTGATGAGCAGCAGTTGTTGAAAGCACGGGAATCAGTATTACCCTCTACTGTCAACAGTACTACCAAAGAGAGTGTGAACGCACAATTCGAGCCACAGAATTTAGAAAATTGTGTGTGTGGTTACATTATGTAACAAAATAAGGATTAGGATTAAAACCACGTGATGAATGGTTGATATATTATGTGTCAAGGTATCTTTTATATTCCCATTTACTTATCGGCTTAACAGGGCGACTGTAGATGTCGGTTTGCTGGTGTCCTCATATCTTCAGAAAGAATCAAAATATTTTTCTTGTGAGGAAGGTAACAGCAAGCAGGTAACAGGCGTTGCTGTCCCCTTCCGTCGATTTCATCTTCCTCTCATCCTGAGCCGTCGATCTCCGACCCCCACACTCCCATCGGATATTCGCAGCCGTCCATCCACCTTCCTTTCCTAATTTCCCGCCACCTTTACCCTCCATTCTCCCGCCAAAACAAAATCCTCACTTCTCCCCTCTCCTTCACTCTCTCCCTCTGCCGCCATTTCTCTTCATCATCTTCGCCTTCTCCTCTCTCAGAATTCAAGTCGAAAATGCAATCCATGACAAAGGATCTCGACTTCGAGCGCGACACAGGTAACCTCAAACCCCCTTCATCTTCTCTTCTCTCTCGCTCTCAATTCTCCATTTGGGCTGATTCGATTTGTTTTCGCAGCTCTCGCGAGGGACTTCCTGCTCAATTTCACCAACATCCATGGCGAAACCAAGTACATGAATGTCCTCGTATGTTCTATTGCACTATTTTGTTGAATTTTTGTAGTATGAGATTTATGAAAGGAACTTCTGTCAATGAAACCCTACTTTTCTCTTAATTCTGTCGAATTTGGGATTTGGATAGCAAGACGTGGCTAATCGGAAGGTGCGTGCGGTGGAGATTGATCTCGAGGACTTATTCGGGGTAGGACTGATTGATTTTTAAGACCATTATTTTGATTCTGGTTTGTTTTTTTGGAGGAATGTTGAGCTTGTGGACTTGGAGCTTACTGTTTGCTTTTTGGTTTTCTGTGTATGGTTTAGTATAAGGATTCGGATGATGAGTTTATAAGGAGAGTGACGGAGAACACAAAGAGGTACGTTGGTGTGTTTGCAGATGCAATTGACGCTTTATTGCCTGAGCCGACCGAGCCTCTGCCGGAGGATGACCATGATGTGCTGATGATGACTCAGAGGTCCCAGGATGGGGCCGAGAATGCGGACGGCTCTGATCCTCAGCAGCATATGCCCCCGGAGATCAAGCGTTTCTAGTAAGTTCGATGATCGTATCTGTTTGGTGCAATTGTGTCCTGTGCATTTGCCTTTTTTTTCTTTGCTCTATTTCTGTAAATGGTTCTTGGGGGTTTGAATGACTCGTCTTGAGTAAAATTTTGAGAATCGGGCTATCATTTTGATAGTTCAATTAACTCCCAAAAGGAAAATGAAAAATTGAACATGTTCTATAGGCTCCTGTTTTAGGAGCGATCTTTGAAAGGAATTTTGCATGTAGCTTTCCCTTATGAAGCGAGTAACGTTTCCCATGAGATTTACCAAAACATTCCTCGCATGAGTAGTTGATTATGGTCTAAGTTTGTTACTCTACCAAGGTTTGGCGATTAAGCTAGGAATTGATGTAGTTGAAGAACAAACTATTAGCTATGGAAAAGGACAGTGAATCAAGTTTATTCGATCCTGGTTCAGCTTGTCACCTAAAAGTTGTCCTCATTGATGGATGGTCATGAGTGAGGCATCAGAAGCAACTTGGTCCTAGTGTTTGCTTCTGAAGTCATAGTTTGATGGTTTCCTAAGTTTTACCTATATTCCATTGCAGCGAAGTTTACATACGAGCATCCTCGAAAGAACGGCCTTTTACAATCAGGGAGGTCAAGGCTTCTTACATAGGGCAGCTCGTTAGGATCTCGGGTATTGTAACTCGTTGTTCTGATGTTAAGCCTTTGATGAAGGTGGCAGTGTACACTTGCGAAGATTGCGGTTTTGAAATATATCAGGTATTCCAGCCAGCCAGCCAGCCAGCCTACCATACTTGTTATGTTTGTCATACTTGATGCAAGAAGATTGAGTGCTCTAGCTTTGTCCTGCTAAATGTGAGAAAGAAAAATCATCATACTTGATGCAAGAAGATTGAGTGCTCTAGCTTTGTCCTGCTAAATGTGAGAAAGAAAAATCAGAGAGGGTTGGTTCACTTTTTGTTGATGTTCTAACTCAATCTCCAATGGACAAACAGGAAGTAACGGCTAGATCATTCATGCCCTTGTTTCAATGCCCATCTAGACGTTGTGATACCAACAAATCAAAGGGCAGCCTCATTCTTCAGCTGAGAGCATCGAAATTCCTCAAATTTCAGGAGGTACTTTAATGGATCTTGCCATATTCTGTCTGTTAAAGTTGCAAATACTTCACTCATGTATTTACTTTTGGGGTTATATCTTTTTGCAGGCTAAGATTCAAGAATTGGCTGAACATGTCCCTAAAGGCCATATTCCTCGGAGCATGACAGTTCACTTCAGGGGTGAACTCACGAGAAAGGTGTGTGCTTAAAAAAAAAAAAGATATTAGATTCTCGTTGTATGAGTTTTAGTTGCAATTGAATGGGCTAGAGCTAGTTAGTAGACACAGTTTACTGTTAAAGAACATACTCTTCATAAAATGTGTGGGGAACAACATCATTGTAGAAATCATCTATGTAGGCTATTCATCGCAAACATTCTTGCACATGTTAGGGATGAGGATGATGACATTAAGCATTTTCCTCAATCGTAGCTAAAGTGTAGTTTTCTTCCTTCATCGGTTTAATGTCTAATCTCACAATGATTGCATGGATACACCCTTTTTTTTCTTGCTTAAAACCATGCCTTGATGATTTTTTGTTTCAGGTTTCTCCAGGCGATGTGGTTGAACTATCAGGGATATTTCTTCCTATTCCTTATACAGGATTTAGAGCGCTGCGTGCTGGCTTGGTTGCAGATACTTACTTGGAGGCCATGTCTGTCTCTCATTTTAAGAAAAAATATGAAGAGTAAGCTGCTATCACTGTCAGCTTTATTGCCTACTATGTGCTTTTAGCAACATGACTAAAGTTATTTCTGCTACCAAATTCAACTTCTAATGCTCTTATGGTCTTGTTTCCTTGAATTGGATGTTAAAAAGCAAATGTTGCAACTCAATAAATACAACCTTCTAAATTTGCGTACTTCCCATCAAAATAGTCATAAATGGCTTCCAAAAATGAAAACCCGAAAAGGGCATGCAATAATGCTCAGCTAGGGGCTCCTGCCTTGCCACAGCCTAGTTACCAATACCAAAGCACAAACTAAAATTCCTGATTTTGGTGTTTAGTATTCATAGGTATTTTAGGATCTGCATGTCCTGTTTTAACCAGTGTGTTCCTTGAAGCCATGGTCTATCACTCAGCAGTTGAAATTCCAATAGGTTAGGATAAAATGTAGGTAGTTTTGTGTTATCCTCCAATGTTCCTCAAATGAGCATTAACTTGAGCGAGCTGAAGATTTCTCCATAACCATTCAGTGAACATTAATTGTTAATCCAATTGACAGGTATGAACTTCAAGGTGACGAAGAAGAACAAATCACACGCTTAGCTGAGGATGGTGATATCTACAACAAGCTAGCTAAGTCATTGGCTCCTGAAATTTTTGGACATGAGGATGTCAAAAAGGCTTTACTTCTTCTGCTCGTTGGTGCTCCACACAGAAAGCTAAAAGATGGAATGCAAGTGAGTTTATTAGCATCAGAAACTGTAGTTTCAACCTTTTCGTTGGCCATGTTAGTCACGATTGCCTTTATTTATTTTAATCTCATCCCTATTATTGATCTCCTGTTTACCCATTTGGTGTTTTTCTATGTGATTATCTCCTGGCCTGTCGTATTCTGCTATATAACTGGCGCTAATTTGCTACTGGCAATCTCATACCTGTATAGACTTTGTTCGAGTGACATGATTTTGTTTCCAAAGCTGGTGGCTCTATAATTGTACTCTATATAAGAATAAGGACTTCTAGAGTGGTGACCCTCTTGTTGGCCAACGCACTCATAGTCTAGAGTGCCTGTTTATGGATTCTAGTGGAGGTGAATATGGTCATGTCAAGAGCGTTTGGCACTACTTATTTAGGTTATGTATTTACATCGCCTTGTTCAGTTATGTATTCTTACAGTAGAATTCTTCTTCTGAATGCAGATTAGAGGAGATATACACATATGTTTAATGGGTGATCCTGGTGTTGCGAAAAGTCAGCTTCTGAAGCACATTATTAATGTAGCACCAAGGGGTGTATATACCACGGGAAGGGGAAGCAGTGGAGTTGGTTTGACAGCTGCGGTGCAAAAAGACCCTGTTACCAATGAATTTGTCTTAGAAGGAGGAGCACTGGTAATTGTGCCAACTGCTAATCTCTTCTCCAGTTGCCTCTGTTAATATAGAAGTGTCTTCTAAAAAGCCAAATATATTGTGTATACACCTTTCCATCATCAATTGTCGCAATGTTGCTTCCTTTTGGGACTACATATTTAGCTCTCTCATGCTGTTCCGCAGGTGCTAGCAGATATGGGCATATGTGCTATTGATGAATTCGACAAGATGGATGATTCAGATCGTACTGCGATACATGAAGTAATGGAGCAGCAAACTGTCAGCATTGCCAAGGCTGGCATCACCACATCGCTTAATGCCAGAACCGCCATCCTTGCTGCTGCTAATCCAGCATGGTAAGGTTACTCCTATTTTTACCAAGTACCAGTTATATGGACATGAATATAAATCGAACCTCTATTACCTCCCTAAAAGCAGAAACTAACACAAAAATAATTGATCGATGATTACAGAGTCACTTTCCATATGTTTCAGGGGAAGATATGATCTTCGCAGAACTCCAGCTGAAAATATCAATCTCCCTCCAGCTCTTCTCTCAAGATTCGACCTTTTATGGTTAATCTTAGACAAAGCTGACATGGATAATGATCTTGAAATGGCAAGGCATGTTGTGTATGTACATCAAAATAGGGAATCACCTGCTTTAGGCTTCACTCCGCTGGAACCATCTCTCCTACGGTAACCGATCTTCCTTTATGATGTGTTTACAAGAAGTAAATGGTTACATGCCCTTGAATGTGGTGATAAATTATTTTCTCGATAGCTCTAATTTGAGTGAATTAATATTGAGATCGGCTTAAATTAGATCCATTCATGACTTCCAGGGCATATATTGCCGCTGCGAGGAAAGTTTCTCCTTCTGTTCCAAGAGAGCTAGAGGAGTACATTGCTACTGCTTACTCTAGTATAAGACAGGAGGAGTTCAGATCAGATACCCCAAGCTCTTATACCACCGTGAGAACACTGCTCAGCATTCTACGGTTATCTGCTGTAAGTTATCCTATTGTTTCTCATGTAAAGATGATGTACAAGTGTTTCTTGTTATTCTTCGTTTCTCCTTGGGAATTGCCCAAACGTAAGCATCTGCACTGAACTGAACTGAACCTGCTAATTATATCTGCAGGCACTGGCAAGACTCCGGTTTTCTGCCACTGTGGAACAAAGCGATATTGATGAGGCACTGAGGTTGATGCAAATGTCAAAATTCTCGCTGTACTCGGAAGATCGCCATAAGTCCGGTCTTGATGCTATTTCTGACATTTACTCGATTTTACGAGATGAAGCTGCAAGAACTAGCACGATGGACATTAGTTATGCACAAGCTCTTAACTGGATTTCCAGGAAGGTTAGTCCACTAATATACCTGATAAGATATTCGTCAACCTGATTAGATTTCGCCCTACAATAAGTGATGAGACTTGCTAATTCTGTTTTTAGAGGTAGCATTTTATCATTCGTACTTCCATATCCTAAAAAGAAAACTAGGCCCAGGAAAGTTGCTGACTTATGGTGGTAGGTTTTGCAAGTATTTGTATATCTTGGCATTTATATTTGGCATATGTTTTGTTCATGACAGGGATATAGCGAGGCTCAACTCAAAGAATGTTTAGAAGAGTATGCAGCTCTCAACGTTTGGCAAATCCATCCCGACACCTTTGATATAAAATTCATCGATGCTTGAAGCATTGCGATTGAAACTTTAGGCCGCCGCGGATGGCAGCTCTAGAGTTGGAAGCACAAAGCAGCCCGGAGTTCATTGTTGGAGAGCCTTGACAGAACAGCCTTGTCATCTATTCCAGTAAAATAGTGTACTGCCGCGTATTTTCGATCTTGTGATGAAGTTGGTATTTCATCCTTGCACTCCCAGGCAAACTTTTGAGATAAAATATGCTGTTACTCTTGGATGTACTTGGAATATTAACATGTACTTTCTGATCTTAGGAGAACTTTGAAAGTGAATGTTTAACACCTAGTATGTTTTCAGAACAAGACACAAACCGTGTGTAGAACATGATTTTTCAATCATATTTTTTTAGTGTTCTTAATCTCGTAGTATAAATAATATTTGTTTCGTTCATTATGAATTTTGAATAATTTTATAACTAAATTAAAGAATGGTATGAAATATTTCATTACATGATGTGAAAATATATAATTTAAATTATCATAAGTATTACATAATAATTCGTATAAATTGATATTTGATAAATCTAAATCATTAGTTAAAATTTATCTCAATAAATTTGTTTATGTGTAAAAATTGCGTATATTTGGTATGAGGAGAGTATTAACGTGAGAAGATTACTTTTCAAAAAAAAAAAAAAAAGAAGTTTATGCTTAGTCTATGTTTATGCAGTGCTAAAACCCCTTTGAGTATACAGAAGTGGGTCAATTCACTCCCCCACCCGACCCGAATTCCCTTGCCCCGAAGACTCGAACCAACAAACGGGTGCCCAAATCAAACCCCACCACGCCAATTTCAACAGATCCCCAAATCCGTCTCATTCCCCTCTTCCGATCCCTTATCGGGCCATCTCCATTTTCTTCTTTTTTTTCTTTTTAAAAAGAATCCTATTTATATTTTATGGAAATAAATAAGTCCGATAAATAATGGGAAAGAAAAAAAGCACAATTCGAGTCTCCTCAGCAGCTCCCAGATTTTCCCGTCAAAAAACCTCTCTTTGATCTCTTCACCCCTTCAGAATTTTCTCAAAGGTAATTGAATTCTCTCTCTTTCGCAGATATGAATGAGTTGAAGCGAAGAATGGATTTCAAATGCATGGATTTGCTTTTGCACTTTTTAATGTATGCTATGGTGTATTGCTTGGTAGATCGCTGAAGTTGCTGTGATTTCTGCCATTGTTTGAGTAATTTATGAGCAGATTTTGTGTTCTGATTTGAATGCTTAACTGGTTTGCGTGTTGGATTAATGAATGATTTGGAGATTGAGGTTTTGTGGTGTTGAAATTTGATGTTTGATTGATGTGCCCATAATTAATACTTTCATTTTAGATAATTTTAAAATATCAAAAAAATTCAAATTATTCATACTTTATATTATATCAAGTATTCATAATTTTTTCCACTCACTTAAGATAAAACATCATAAAATCAATGTATTTCTTAATAATTATGTCAAGTTAATATATCATAATTTATATGGGACTATCCAAATCTAATCTTATCATTTTCGAACATGATATTCAGTAGACATCAAGAGTTATGAAGAGAAGAAAGGACCGAATGTTAGCCCTAGATAAAAAATTTTCATGATATATCGATAGGGTGGTAAATGAGTCGAAATGATTCGCGAATCTATTTGTCTCGACTTAATAAAAGTTTCATTCGAATATCGTTTATTAAACTCGTGAGAAACTTAATTCTAGGTTGATGAATTTAAATAAGCAAAAAACTTAAGTCACTCATGACTCGATTTGATAACCTCACAAGTTGACTCATTTATAAGTTCATGAACCGGCTCGATTGAAAATTGGTTTACGATTCGAATTTATATATGTGTATTATATTTCATAATTATATATACAATATAATTAATATATTTGTATAAAATTTATTTTCTATAAAATTTTAGGTTGTGATTTTTAAATTTTTTATTTAAATTTTAATGATATTATAATTTATTCATACAAGAATCGACTCGATTCGATTAAATTCAAATAAATAAATAAGTCAAAACAAATCGAAATCGAAATCATATTAATTATAAAACAACGTTGATAAAATTAACTCGATTAATTTTAAATCAAATTTAATCTTAATATTAAACCTATTATTTATCCAGATGAGTTGAGCCCAAATCATGGCTCATTGGACTTGGCTAAGCTCATGAACAGCCCTATATATCCCAAAACAAAGAAAGAAAGAAACGCAATATACGGGAAGAAAAGCACAAAGAATTTGATTGTCTGAGAAATCTGCTCCTAAACCCTAGACGAGGAGGGGGAAGAAGGGAAGACTGTCGCCGAAGCCGAACAGCTTCCCCTCAGACACGCCGTCGAAGAAGACTATTCTCCGGCTAACCGTCTTCAACCAGGCAAGGCTACGGTCAGGTATTCTATTTTCTTCGTAAATTTCATAAACATATCATCTACATGGAATGAATTGATGGCTACAGTTATTTTTGTGCAGTGATTTTGAATCTTCTTGCTTGATTTTTGATGGGGAAAACTTGTCCGAAAAGATAAATCTGGGCTTCTTTGTGAGGTAGAGATGTCGATACAGAACTGTTCGTAATGCCCCCAAAAGTTTGGCTTAAAACCTACCGCTTTAGAAGTACTACGTTAAGCGAGCCTGACAGAGTAATACTGGATGGATGACCGTTGGAGAAGTTTCTCAAATGTGTGTGAGTGAGGCCAAAGCACATGGAATGACATGTGTTTTGTTTGTGAGGTCAGTTGTCAGCCTAGAAAACCGGTCACGATAACGACCCAATAACGAGGATTGGCATAATATTCTGTTAGATTCTTGATTGTGTATTGTTGTAAGGTAACAATATTAGTTGTCTGGTCCCGGGAAACGCATTTGCATCAAGTGGATTGCCCATTGCTATGCATCTATGATGGTAATCTGGCCCCTGAACTGAATGTTACTAATACTCGGGGGATATTGGGATAACTTAGCATGAGAAGTTCAACTTCAGATGGACTTTGAATTGGCCGTGTAACTCATGTGGTTTTGTGGCTGACCTTTTTGTGATTTGAATGTTGAATGCAGGGTTGTCTGTGTCTTGTAATGGAGCCTCAGTCCAAGGAACATTCTTTGCCGGGGCCTCGTGCAAAAGCCACACTGGTTCTTGGTTCTGAGACGTATAGTGTCAATGTGAAGGAAGGGATTCTCTCCGAACAGTTGACTTCGATGAAAGAGGAAAGCATGAGTATCTTGAAGGACTTCATCATCAAGCATAACGTCCCGAATGATGTTCCTGATGAACCACTCGAGGGCGCCTCAGGAGACGAAGACGACTTGCTCGAGAAGCCTCCTGTGAAAACGAAGAGGAGAAAATGAACGGTAAATTGGTCTATGTGGTAGTCTTGGTTTGAAACTGCGTCAATCATAGTTCGAACTTGATCTGTACTTGGAAATGTGAAACTGAAGCACTTCTGTAGTGATCGTGGTTTTGTTTCACTGGTGAAGGGACCTGTGTGTTCTCTGTTTAAATTAAATCGATGAGCGGCTTATGATTTTAGAGCTGTTACATTCGATACAGTAAATCGTGAACTAGAAGTGTAAATAGAGGTATCTGTAAGCCTGTAACAAGGTGCTAGAGTATCGCAGCTTTCTGAAAATACGACAGATGTTGATTTTGGCGACCAAGGAGGAGCGGGTTGTGGATTCAGCAGATGTTCATATGGTCTGTGTAGTTGTATGTTATCTGCAATTAAGCTGTTGATTAACGATAATAGAACATGGTTCGGCATCACGTGTTGTGTATTTAAAGAAACGTAGTCATCATATTATGGCACATTGAGATCTATACGGTAAGTCTTCAATGATTTGGGTTACTCTGTGTACCATAAGATGCGCTGTTTGTGAATGATGAATAGTTGGTCGTATTAAGATACTAAGGTACGTCGGAGAACCACATTTAAGGGGATTAGATATCGTAAGTACGGTAGCAGTCAAGTATTCCGGTCGAAGACCTCAGTCTACAAGTTCGATCTCCGATGAATCAATTAACTTCAAGTTACTGTGTTCATGGTATAACTCGTACTTAGGTTCGAATCAGCTCATGTCGCCTTTCTGCTTAATTAATGTACAAGCATATTTCTTGCTCTCTGTTTGATCAAGTTTACTTAGGTTCGACTGTGATTTTCAACAGCTAGGTACTCAAGCTGGTAGATCTAGTAAGTTCGTGAAGTTTAATGTGTCAAGTGAAACAGATTATCTCAGTAATGATGTTTCTTATAGTTTATCATCATCAACAACTTAGTCATCCTATTCCATTGGGTCGATTGATTCAATGACATGAACTTGATATTTTTTTGATTAAAGCAGTCTAGTATTGAGGTTGGTAATAGTGAGTGCTGCTCTCTTGATCTATTTTTAGCTGATTTATCTCGTTGCAATTGATCAAAAAATAAAAATCAGGGATTACACAAAAGACATTACTCATAGCATTCTCGACAGCAACTTTACATAACATCGCCTAATTTCCTTGCAGGAAACAACATTAAGGTTTCTTTCATACATATGATCAAAATCCTCGATCGATCGATCTTGCTTCTATGCAATGCCAATAGGAAAACGGAAAACCAATGTTTGATTTGTGACACCACGTGACAGACGACAACATTATGCTAAATTCTTCCTCAACTGCATCGATCTCAGCCACCCTTCTACTGAACATAAATAAAATATTTTCAAGCCATTGCCAAAGTTGGTTGATCTCAGTTGTTCTTGGGGTGTTTCACGACCACCACGGGGCACTTGACATTCTTGGCGCAGTAGTCGCTCACACTTCCTAGAAGCGCCCTGCGCACAATTACGTGTGAGACGAAGGTTAGCTATTTGAGAGCAAACGTAACAAGATCTTCGATTCGGAAGAAACTTTCAAGAATTAACTTTGTTCTAAAAAAAGGGATTGTTTGGGCGACCAGTAATCGCCTCATAGTTGCGTACGTCCAACACAACGTTACTTAAAATTGATTCTGCCATTTTCTCGATATGGAGAAAGATGTGCATTTCAATCATTGATTGCCATCATAGGGTTGGACCATTGATGGATTAAGATGAGATGTTAGGAATTATTGGACACCTTGCAACCAACATCACACTTGTCAGAAGGATCCGAGTAGAATCCAGATTGAGTTTATACCACTCAAATAGATGAATTATTCACAAACATATGAAACTTTTTCTTTTCCAAGATTGAAATACGAAACATATATATATTAAATTATATTCAAATGAAAATCAACTCTCACATATTATTAACTCGGATTGAAAGCGGAGGTGGGGTCTGAGTGTTGTTATAAGGTTTACCTTTGGAAGAAGCCATAACCATGGGTGCCCATGACCAATATGTCAGCACCAAGTCTGTCCACAGTCCAGCATATCACATCCTTTGCTTCTCCACTTCCCACCCTCTTTTCTACCCTTATCTGCTCACCCAAAAATACACAAATAATAATAATAATAATAAATAAATAAATCCATCTCAGCAACATCAAATTGAATGTGGGGGATGATGAAAGGGTGGAGGTTGTTGTTGAGATGAGTTGTTCAGGTCCCTCGTGGAGGTTCATAATGATACTGAACAAGATAAATACTCCATCACCATGAATATTTTGAAGCTGTAACCAGAATCTTGAGTTTTTTGTTGGAATGGGCTTATTTGAATCCGATTTTTAATAGACATAAAATTTTGAAACCCATCATCGTATTTTTCTTAATTGTAAATAGGCAGATGAGAAATTTTTAGATAATGATATTACTCCATCCAACTGTATCATGTCACATGGTACAAGTCTCACACGAAAATCGTGTCTTCTATGTGACATGGCACCGGTTGATAGTTGCATGACCATCTCAGTGGGGTACTAACCCTTTTCTGGATTTTCAACATCAAGCCCATAATCAGATGGTTGAAATCAGCTAATATAGACCTTGGTGTTGTATTTTCTGTAAACAGCATCAGCTTTGGACATGACTGAATCAACCAGCTCCCTGGAGTACTCCTCCATGGCTTTCACCACATCATTCCCAAACAAGTATCCTGCACACACCCCATGCTTAAGTTCATGAATATATAAAAGAAGATCAAAAAGAATTTCTTTCGTTAGAGACATTAAATCCACGTTGAAATTTCGATAAAATCCACGGTAATATAAATAAATAATGGATCTCTTGTCCTGTTATCGATTGATTTTAGGAGTAACTTAGATAGATAGGATTGCGAACTCATGATCATATACCGGAGACGTCGAGGGAGGAGTAGTTCGGAGGTGGCGGCTTGACGTAGAGGAGAACGAGCGCGACGGATCGAGGATCTTGATCGGGTACGAGGTTGTCTAGGCACCATGAAAGAGCATACATGCTCTCTTCACTCTCATCTATTGCTACTAGTATTTTCCTTCCGCTCTCCATTTCTCACAAGTTCTTTGTTGAATGTAGTATTTCTTTCTTTTTTGGGTAAGTATCAATGATTGAATCTTTCTCTGCTCAGATTCTGCTTCAGAAGAAACGACCTATCCTCTGTTTTATAGGCGACTTGTCGGTGTCTGTAATTTTGGAAGAATTCTGGTTCGTCGCTTTTAGATTTCAGCTGTCTGGTTTCTTGTTTTCTGGTTTGGTGGTGGGCTCTTCTTGATTAATTGGCTGGATTCTGTCCGGTGTACCTATGTCTATTTCCGGATATAACTACTACTTATCCATTGCGGATAAAATATAACAGATGAAAATTTATTTTTTATAAAATTATCATGAAATATGAGAATAGTTTGAGTTCTAATATCATTAAGATAAAATGTAAAATTTCTAAAAATATATATTAAATAATATAAAATTTTAAACTATTACATACAATTTAAAATATAGGTTTTTTTTTTTCGAATGAGATGTTGATGGTTCCAAACAAGTTCTAGATATTTATGACTCTTTGTACGGTGATTTAGCATAACTTACAATTTGAACTATATAATACATACAATTTAAATAATATATATTAAATAATTTAAACTATTACATATAATCTGAAATATAGGTTTTTTTGTTCGAATGAGTTGTTGATGGTTCCAAACAAGTTGTAGATATTTATGACTCTTTGTACGATAATTTAGCAGAACTTAAGTTTTCAATTAGTTGGATGACAAATATTGTAGTAACATAATGGTCCCATGATTATATTCTTCTTATGTCAGCTGAAAATAATGTTATCAGTCGTTTGATGTTTGGAATATTCAGCTACTTGGGGTGAGTCAGTCTTCAAATCCACCTTGAACGTTTGTTGGATTCTCTTTTTCTACTATGTAAAACAAAGTCAATCTGTAGTGTTTGTGTTATTTATCCATTTTATTTATTCAAAGTCTCGGAAGAAAATGATGTAGCTTCTACTTCTTCAAGTTTGAACCGAATTGGTGAAATTTTATATTTCCATGAGGTGCATGATGTATGTATGCTCTAGGTTAGGGACATGTTTAATGTGAATTTTAGGCCACTTCATACCAGGAAGTACCAAAATCATATAAGATGCATCAGTTATCCTTTTCTGAACTTTTTCCATGGAATCAAAATCGTAATTCGCAAGTAGAACAGAGACTTCATACCAGGACTTTCAAGAATGATGCAACAAACACTATATTACTAAACATCATAATTTATTTATCGAGATTATAAAATTTGTTTATCAAAACTATGATGAAAATATATTAAATACAGATAAAATTAAATCGTACATAAATATGATGGGCTTAAAATTAAACCCAAATCCACTCCACACACACATCCACTTCTCCGACCACTTCTTTCACCACTTCTCATTTACAACTTTTCCTAACTACTCCACTATCAACATCCTCTTTTCTTCGATGGTAAAAAAAAACATGCTCTTTTCTTCATCTCTTCTCACTTCATTTCAATGTAACATTGTTCCAATTCTTTCTCCCCTGAACTACCTCTCGACATTCTCATGGACTCACGGAGAGGAGTAAGGCGATCAAAGATCGACCTCATCATCAAAAACTTCTCAAAGTCTAATTCATCATCCTTTGGAGCTCGTATACATCATAATTGAACTTGGTAAGTGAATGTGAGCTTCATGACAATTATACGAAGATTATAAACCTCTTACAAAATTATAAGCTTTGAGATAAATTTGAATATATATTGAAGCATTATATTTTTAGTTTCTAATCAAGTTGATAGATCAAAATATAAATCAAAATATGAGAATATATTAATCTATAAAAATTATTTACAGGAATGAATTTGTAACTTGATATGAAATTATATAGAATGAGTTAGAAAACAAGCCTTATATCAATGGAAATGTCTTGAAGTTTAATTTTCAGAACAGTTTAAAAATTCAGATTTAAAGTTGTATGTAAGGAGTTATGAGATGACTAGTGAAGAAAAATCAAACTATCTTATCTAACAAAAAACTATAAAATTGAATGAATAAATTGATATTATTGATATGGTTGCGTGACAAAAAACTTTAATTCAATGAAAATATTATGAAGTTTAGTTTATGTAGAATTTTACGAAATAATTTTTGAAGGTGTGTACGTAAAATTATAGATTTAAACACGTTGAATAGTCATGTTGGGCAATAAGTCATTTTCCAGGCTGTAAAGGAACACTGGCCGTGCTGATACAACATAGGCCATGTTATTATAGACAGTAAGTCATTTTCCAAACTGTTAGGTAACACGGGTCATGTCATTATGGGCAACAATTCCGGTTCTTCAAGTTGCACGGACCGTGTTGTTTAATAAATAACTTCATAACGTGAACAATTATTCATAAGGATGTGTCTTAATATGCATATTTTATTATATTATAGGATTTGAAGACGCTGTTCATTATCACTTAAGGATGAGGCGGAGCAAGTGCATGTGAACAACTGTGATAAAAGATAACGTTTAGATTTATTGTGTAACGATATGTGTTATTATACCGTGAATATAATAATATGCATTTGAATCTTTAGACGTAGTCACTAAATGTGGCTAACGTAAAATACTGACTGCAACTGTTATGTGATATGTGCTAAATATTGAGTGTTGCGGAGTGTTGTTGCATGGTGTGGTATGTCTTATTTGTTGATATAATGAGGGTGAATGTGTGAAAGGAGTATAAATCCATAATTGATGAGATAATTCCGTAGTATAAAACACAAAGAGCTTTGTATCTATCGCATCTGTTATATAGTGACTTGATGGTGATATTCTTTCATCGATATTTTGATATGAGAGTATCTCACTGCAAGAGACCCTGGGTTCCGGTTTTGCTAATCCCCTTTCGCTAAAATTGAGTAAAACTTATCTATGAAATTGAATAAATCCCATCAAGGGAACAATTATAACTTTGAGGGTATCTATTTTCTATTGTCTGTGTGTGATTGATATGATGATAAATATAATAAAGTCTTGAGTGAACTGCTGAGTGCAGTAGTGCATGAGACTTAGATTGAAGGCGTGTCGTGTCACAGTATCATTGTTTCAGTTTATTTGATATGGAGGTCTTGACTGTTATTATCATAAAGGATATGACGGTAATAAATGAGGTCGATAATGTATGGAGTGTTAATGGATGCATGATTTCGAGCGTTGTTACGTGATGTTAAGTTTGTTTATGTGATTATGATGAATAATTGGTATCCTTGTGATGATAATTGTGAATGTCAAATTGACATAATAATTCCAGAGTGCTGGAACAAAGGATTTAAGTGATCATTTTTTTTCTTTTTTTATTATCTTTTTCTCTCGTATAACCTCTGATAAAGAAATCGACACGTTATTGAATTCCTATAATTCACGATTATTATTTTTCTGTGTTTTTATTTCCCTCTTTGTTATAGGAGTAAGACTTTAAGAAGAAGAGTGACCTAAGATTTGATATTAGATGTATCTTATATTTGAAAGATATTCAGATCTAAGAAGGAGATATATATTTCGCTGCAAAAGTGATATTCTGAGATAAGATTGAGTTCATCAAAAATTTCTGTACTAAAGATATATAAGTAAATTTATCTTAATTCTTATGAATAAATGAGGAAGTATAATTTTTGTCTAAATGAGACGTTGGACTCAGCGATAATGACGTTATATATACCATTAAGAAGTAATGAAAAGTTGGGACATTATAGTTGTACTCCTTTTGTCCCATATTTATTGAAATGTTTTGACGCAGCATGAGAATTTATGCGAGTGTTGAATTTGTATGAACTTTGATGAAAAAAAAAATATTTTTTTAATAATAATGAGATTTACTGTACCACTTGAGGAGATAATGAATGTATTGTAATATATGAGATTGATTTGATAATTTTTTTTTTACGTTAAAAGGTTATTGAATGAGAAAATGTTACAATTTTTTGAAACTGATCAAATAAAAATACATTGCGACTAATATGGGACGGAAGGAGTAATTTATGTGGGTTATTTATTTTTAATAATATATCATAATTTTGGGATGAAAAGAGTACGATTTTAAGATGTAAAAACAAGGGTTGACATTAGTAGATGTAACAGGAACCTTTAGACTTTACGAGCCAAAAACCAAATCAACTCAACTAGAGTAAACAAGAACAGGCAATTCAATTATTGGAGTCAAATTACTTTTAATATAGAGAATTGATATTTTTAAGTCTCATTTTATTACATCCAAAACATGACGTGAGAAAGGGACATTATTGTGGAAAAAATTGATGTAAATGAGATAGTCTTGGATGTAACAAAATAATCATGCAAGTATCATTTTTCTTAATAAATCGTGTAAACCTGGGCTCTAGGTGCAATCATAATAGTGACCACTATTCAGTAAGGATGAAGCCCAGCTACTTTATACATAAAATTTTTAACAGATCAAAATATGGCAACTGTATAGTTTTTATGTATTTATGTTAACATAATAGTGTTATTTTACCACTTTATCCATATTGCAGTAAAATAGTTCGACCTTACAGACTTAATAATCTTATAAATATTTGATATAAACGTCTTCCCTACTGTAAAAAATTCAGTCTCTATATATACATACTTATGACCCATTCCGGTTCGAGAGATATTTGTGCAATGGAGACTATGAAGAATAATAGTCAAACCCGCTGTGCCTGTATTGTTCACGGGGGGCGTATGGGAGTTGGATTGCTTCTTGTCGAAAAACACAGCATTGGTGCTGTACTGAATAAGCACCCTTGGATCTTCTCGGAACAGAGAAAAAAACCGACAATTTTTTGTTGTTTTTTTAATGACCATTGGATCATTTGTGTTGTTGGACAGTCACAGCAGGTGATTCAATTCCGGGCGTTTGAAAGTAACACCATTGGACTAGACTTGCTTTATGGGAGTAGATATTGGCATGCTAAGGGATCTACCTAAGATTTTTTTTTTTCCTAATCCAAATTTTAGATATTTTCTTCTAGTACTGGTCCCCTGTGGATATTCCAAGACTTTGACACGAAGATTTTATTAATTGCAAAGTTATTTTGTGATGGTAAGTTATTTGGGTTTACGAGTTATTCGGTTGATAAAAAAAATCCTTCGCGGTTTCTTTTTTAAGAAGAGACATGAAGATTCTGTTGAGGAAATGACAATTCTAAAAATGATAATAAAGTCCATAGATATAACAACAATTATGGCTGCATGAAGTCTGAAGTATATTAGCTAACCAGTCGATCGGGTTGTTTGCTTTGGGTAGATTGTTAGAACCAAATCCTAACCAAATCTCAAAAGGTTAGTTCAATAAAAAAAATAAACTCTTTAATTTTTAAACTACTCAATAATTTTTCATACTTACGTAGATAAATCCCGTATCATGATACAGTCTAAATGATTGCTTAATACAGTTAGTTGAGATCATAAAACTACAACTTGAGTGTAACTTCGAAATATCACATAAATACAGAATTCTTCTCATTTTAGTTTTATATATAAGCGCAACTACTTCCATAGAAAAAAGAACTTATAAACTTCTCTTTTTTTCCGAATCCTACTCTTTTGTAGTTTGTACTTGATCTCATTACTATTATTTTCCATAATTCATTGTCCATGGAAAGTGAAAACAGGAGAAGAAAGTCTGATTTGCCAATATTGACCCATAAATGGCCAATGATGGGTTTGGCAAATGAACCAGGAACACAGGTGGCAACGTCTTATCTCTATTGGACTATAAAAAATAAAAAAGGATAAAAGTGTGGTAAAAGCAACAAAGAGATGGGATTTAAAAGAGACCCTCGTTTTTCCTATCACAATTCCTAACATGTAGCAATGTACTCATCCTTATCCATATATCGTATGGTTGCAAACTTGCCAATTGGCTGAACATACGAAGCAGAAGAAGGCAGAGAACTAAGAGAAAGTTTTGTCGATCTTGAATTTCAATATCAATAAGGCGTTGAGATCATTGTGAGATAATGGTTTATCAGATCCATTACATACGTCGAGAGTGCGTTGAGTCTGATTTTGAACCTGCAACAATACTACTTTTTTTTTTTACCATTACAACAACAATAGTACTTAATACACATAAAGGACTATTACTTTCAGGACAAATGATTTGTTCTTTGATTTCTTCACAAAAATGATTCACAAGGAAAGATTTTGAAAGTACCAGTCAGTCACCGAAATTTCGATCTGTATGACTAGCTATTGAAATAATCCGACATAAACCTAGGTGAAATATTATGCTCTGCATCAAGAAGAACAAGAATTGGATCAAAATTACTCTGAATCAGAACATACAAACGATGGAGAAACAGCATTTGCACCATTGCTTTGCATCAGCGAATTATATGGAATGATTGGATCAAGCATAAACATGCGTCATACATCTATACAAGCAGTTCCTCCAGCAATGGATTCCTCTCCATCTCGTTATAACCAACAATTAAGGCCCATCTCGCACAGATTAGGGTTAGGGTTTATGAATCTTGATATGGGATTGCAGTTAGGGTTTTCTCTGGGACTAGAGACGACAGCGACGGACACGGCGAGGATTTGAAGGAGAAGGCGGTGATTTGAAGCTGCTTCTGCTTGATGAGCGGTGACTGACGGGCGAGTTGGCGCCATTGATGATAAACGTGAGTGCCGAGTGTTGATGATCAGCGTGAATGGGGAGGCTGGGAGCGATAGGAGGAAGCTCGGAGCAGGATCTCCTGCCGTGACTGTCCAACACCAGGGCATCTAATGGCCCAAAAAACGATACTTCATCTTTTTCATATAAAATATAATATGTTTTATATGCATCATTTAAAATATATATTATAAAATTTATTTTTATTTTTATTTAAAATTAAATTTATATTAAATTAAATATATTTTTTTATCATATTTTTTTAATTTCTTTCATGTATTTTAATATATTTTCTCATCAAATCTCATCAACATAAAAAATATAAATTATTAATAAAATTCAACTCTCATATAAAATATTGTATGTATTATCAAATTTAACTCTCACATATTTTCTCATCAAATCTCCTCATCATAAAAAAATATAATTATTAAATTTATTCAACTATCACATATAAATTTTTAAATTTAACTCTCGTATAAAATCTTATGGTGTATTAAAGTGTTCCATATAATTCCAAACGGAGGGAATAATATAACATGAAATCATACGTTATATCATCCACATCAGTAAGATTGATACTAATTACCCGAATGAAAAATTACATTATGCATAAGATAGGAAATTAAGATTTTACGGCCGCATGATATTTAAAAAAGGAAAGAAAGAAAAGATTTTACTGCCGTATGTACTAACGATTTGTGTTTTGATATGCAACAGAGATAAAGGGAAACATGAAGGGAAGAGAGAACCAACAGCCATGGTGACTCCGACGCTTCCCCATGACCTCGTGTATGACATCCTGCTCTGCCTGCAAGCCAAATCACTGATGCGATTCAAGTGCGTATGCAGAGCCTGGAATCAAACGATCAACCGTCCGATCTTCATCAAACACGACTTCATTAAGCGATCATCATCCACACTACTTCAACCTCATCCTCCCGAATCAGGATCATCTTGCCTGTTTCCGCTTGGAAGGCGATGATCTTACTCCAAACATCATCGACCTCCCATACAAGATAGGTGATCGGCTCGTGCCACGGCTTCTTCATATGCCTGATTCGATTATGTTGTACAACCCGTCGACCAGGATTTGGACTCCTTCCCTGTCCATCGTTGGAAAGATATAAAAGAGGTTGCGACAAGCACTTAGCCATGGGATTTGAATTTGACTCCCTGAACAACGACTACAAAGTGGTTATCGTCGGGAAGGATGACAGGGCCGTCCATGTTTACAGCCTCAGGTGCAATTCATGGAAGCGATCAGACAAGGCGAGCTTGGCCAGCCCCGCGATGTTCAGGAACATAGCCCCTCTCGAATTGGGTCGGTATATGAATAATCCTTTGTATTGGATCTCACAGACGAATAACATTGACGAATACTATGACAGATCTCTCATAAAGGTTGATCTACACAACGAAGAATTTAGCGTGATTACATTGGAAGGTTATGGTTTCGAGACAAGTCATTCCATCTGTTTCGATGTCTTGAGCGAGGACTGCTTTGTGCTATGATGCAAACATAAACTCAAGTGGTTAGAGATATGGGTCATGGCGCCGACAACAGAGGAGGGAAGCGCCGAGGAGTCCTGGACGATGTTGCTTCAACTAAAAAGAAGAAACATGCTTGAAATATTCAACAAGCACATGGTGTTTCCGGTTGCTTATTTCAAAGATCCAAACAGAGTCCTGACAGCAACACATCGTAAGAATTACATAAAGTTGTTTTGGTACGATCTGGAAGAGGAGCTCCTTTGCCCTAAGGTTGTTCGAGTTAATCATGACGGTTATTTTCCCCTTGTTTGGAATGTCGAGTCTCTTGTTTCTCCTTAATTTGCTTTCTTCTGGAGTAGCTCTTGAACTATAGTCTCTAGATATTCCAAAGTTGAAAGTGAAGGTAGCACTTTGTTAGTCTGCCAGAATTCCGATCATATGATCCGATTTTATCCAATTCTACGATCTGATCCCACAAAATGAATTCAATTCTACAATCCTATTTTTTTTTATCAAATCTCTTGTAAAATCTCGATTCTAACTATATTAAATTTATGACAGTTTTTTATTGTTTTATTTGTATAAGGTCATATTTTTATGATTATTTGTTTTTCAAGTCAATCTTCACTTTGTTAACATGCTGCTGTCTCGAGTACTATACATATTTACATAAGACACATGTCGTTTGAGTTCACAACTATACATATTTACACCTCATCGTTTTTAACATGTCCTGAGACTCTAGCCTTTCCAGCGCCTTATTGTTTGAGATACAACTAGTCCCTTGCGTTTACAGAATGTTTATGTCAATGAAACATTATGTAAACGATAGAGTATCTCGTATAAGGAACAATAAAAATCAGAATAAGAATGATTTTGAGCTGCAGACTCTGATAGCAATGAATAGCAAACATGACGATTCTCCAACCAAGATCCAACATGGTTGACCTTTCATCACACCCTTCAAACCCACGTCTCCCCCACCTTTATCCCCCGAAACAGGCAAAACAAAACACAGAACACAACACAGAAAACAAAGCTTCATCACCTCATCAATGGCGATCATCAACCTCTAATCAACCAGCCCTTTCCCCACTCAACATGTCCACTTCCATCTCCGACGACGACGACTCCTTCGAGCACACGCTCCTCGTGATCCGCGAAGTCACCGTCTACAAGATCCCTCCGCGATCCACCAGCGGCGGCTACAAGTGCGGCGAATGGCTCCAATCGGACCGGATCTGGTGCGGTCGACTCCGGCTCGTCTCCTGCCACGACCGCTGCGAGATCCGGCTCGAAGACCCCTCATCTGGTGATCTCTTCGCCGCCTGCTTCGTGTTGCCGGGGCAGCGAGAGCAGGCGATGGAGCCGGCGCTCGATTCGTCGAGGTATTTCGTGATCAGGATTGAGGATGGGAAAGGGAAGCACGCGTTTGTCGGGCTAGGGTTTGGAGAGAGGAACGAGGCGTTTGATTTCAATGTCGCGTTGTCGGATCACGATAAGTATGTGAAGAGAGGGGCCGAGAAGGAAGAGGGCGGGGAGGAGAGCGGTGAGAATCGTGTTGATGTTCATCCCGCAGTGAATCATCGATTGAAGGTAATGATTTTTTGTTGAATGCGTTTTTGATTGAATTGATGTTAATTCGTGTTGAAGTTTCGTGATAATTGATTGGGTGTAAGATCGAAATTGATGCTTGTGATTTGAAATGCAAGATCTATAAGCTTGCTTGTGGAGTTGTTGTCGTTCGATACGTGAAATCGAGGCTTGAAACAGGGACTAGCTGATAAAATAAAACACATGATTCAGATCATAGTTGTCGGATGATTCATGCCATGTAAACCGTGGAGTGTTACCAGTAACTGTGGGTTGTTAGATTCTGCTTTGAAGTAGCCAACATATGGTCTCTGAAGATTAATCTGATGGAGATATTACATGGGTGTCGTGAAATGCTCTATGATTGCATCTCTTTGTGAGATCTATACTCAATGGTTGCATGACCTTTCATTTCCACTTGTGATTGTGGGGGTTGAAATCAATAAGCTTTGATTGTTTGTGGGTTGTGCTGGTTAGGGGTGCCAATTTTTCTGGTGGTGATGTCTTCTCGTGTCTGATTAGACGAGGCTGGGGACGGAGTTAACTATGCTTTGATGGATAAGTGTCGGTGAACTATGTGTATGTGTTAACTTCCATTCAAAATCTATAGGAAAGTTTAAAGGTTGTTATTTAACTTAATTAGACCATGGTGTATCAATTTTTGATTTTTGAGAATCCGGGGAGGATAGAAGGAACGTGTATCAAACAAAAGTTTGATTTGGTTGTTCGAAGGAGCAATTTGTGATTCTTTTGGTAGTCGATGGATGTGATCATTCTGGGTTTTCATTCTCCTTGGCACTTATCGATGACTTTGTGGTTTCCGTGCTTCTTGGTACTTATCAAAACTTGTGGGAGATTTTATGAAAAACTAAGTGTTGCCTGTGCTCTTTGCTTTGTACACTTCTCATTGACCAAGGACGAGTCAATGGAGCAAAGATTTGGGATGTAAATCATCAATTGAAGCTGAGTGTAGACTCTGTGCTACCTTTATGGCATACTCGTATGTAGTGTAGGTTTCACATGAACACAACTCTAATTGGCTTCTAGAATCAATTGTACAGACATTCAGTTTGAATTGTATTTTGAGAAATGTTCTACCAACTGAAATAGGTTATCGCTTGATTTGTTATTAAAAGAAATTCGTGATCCAGCTCCATATGTTGATGTGCTTAGGCACATCGACATTGTCCTGTGAAACTGAAGGGCAAGCAATAAACATATAAAAAATGGGCATGCTCTTTTAACCTTTCTGCTAAAGAGCAAGTCCAACCTTGATGTTAAAATAAATGTAATTATTTCTATAATTTGACACCAAAAAAAACACTTGGCACCAATTATAAAATAAGTCCAACCTTGATGTTAAAATGGGTATAGCTATTGTCATAATTCGACACCAAAAGTGTTTTTAACATCAATTATAGAATTGTCACTTCAATATTTAGTATTATTTTACACCTAAATGATTCCAATTGAGCAAATTTTCTCTCAATCTTGTCCTTTTTAAATTTATGTAAGTACAATTTAGGTATCTTATTTTTTTTTTTTATAAACTTCTCTTTAAAATTTTCTATACATAATCTTTTCACAATTATATCCAGTTTTTTCATCGAATTTTTTATCCTTATACTCTAATTTTTTCACATATTTTTATATATTTCTTTATTAGATAAGTAAATTTGTAAACATTATAATATTTTGAAAGTGAAAATACTTAGAAAATAGTCATAATTGATGATGTGTCTAGGATAGCTAACACTTATCTTTGGTTCCAAATATAGAATCAGTTTTAGCTCAGTTTTATTTTAACATTTTTTCCCTCATGGTCGGAGTATTGTTTTTACATTTTGATTCTAAATTACAGGTATAGCACCATATATAGCTCATTCTTGGACTTTGTTTTAATGTGTAATAATTCAAATGAATGTCGTTTCAACATTGTTCCATCTTTCCAGAGTATTATCAATTGCCAAACCCGTCATTTTTTTTTCTTTTGTTTTTTTTTTTTAACTTTTTGGATGTATATGCTACTGCCCTTATTTATTTATTTTTTTCCGAAGTATTCTCCTGCTTATTGTCGTGGGTTATCCGGTTCATTCAGTGGGATAAAGGTTTGATTTGTTCTTGTTGTTGGTGGTGGTCTCTAAGGGTTGCCCACTTGTTCAATTTGGTTCAACAGCGTTGATGTATGAGCTTTCTCTTGTGGTTTGTGTCTGTGGACTTGGCTCCAATCTGTTTATTCGCCAGGATCCTTCTCGTTATGAGCTAATCAAGACCAGTTACCATGATTCCAGGAAGGGGAGACCATTAGAATTAATGTGAAGCACAAAACAGCCTCTGGAGCTGGTGTGGTCTCAGGTGCTGGATTGTCTAGTGGGCTCTCAGGTCCTGGGAAACCAAAAACTTTAGGTCTTGCCCCTCCACCAGCTGGAACAGGAAAAATCCGCTCTGCTCTGCCACCACCTCCAAATGACCCTGTCGCTGCTCGATTGAATTCCAGCCTCAAGGGCTCAAAGGATAATGCTATTCGTCATACTGATCCTTTATCAGATTTTTCTCAACTTGAGGTTTGTCCTTACCCCATGAGGCTATCTTCTCCGTTTTTCTTCATTCTCTTTTCAGTGATGCATACGTTTTTTCTTTACTTCTTTCCTTTTTTATGCCAACCTTTGATAGAACATAGTGACTTACGAGGTTGGACAATTTTTTGTGTACCAATCATCTGTTGTATCCTTAAACTTCGGAATGTTTCTGGTTTGGGAGAGTACAATTGTCATATTCTCTGGTATGGTTTATGTACCCTTAGTTGCATATGATACTCAGAGGATACTATAATGGTATAAGCGAGTTGTATCTCAAAAAAACCATGTAGCATACATCGTTTGGGAGAAGTCAAAGGTAGGTCAGAGTTTTGAACACTTCAGCTGTAGTTTTGAATATTGCATTTGGTACTCAAGGTTCAAAATCCCGGTGTACATGATGACACGTTAGGTTGATTATGCTTGTTGGCTGTTTGGCGATGTGGTTTTAGGGATAGTTCACATACTTGGGAGTTTACCAAGACTGTCTACAGCGTTAGCTGCCGTGGCTTCCCTCATCATAAACACGTATTAGCATATATTTGAATTATTCATCTCTCCGTGGTGAATCGTACTCCCTCCGTTCCAATTTAGATATAATCGTTTGAATGGATACGAGATTTTATATATGTGTTCAAGTTTTGTGAAATTTGATGAATAAATAATTTCTTTTAGAGTTATTGTGGTTTACCATATTAATTGAGAGAGGGGATAGTAGGTGTATTGTAGTATACTATGATTGATTTGATTTTTTTTAGATTAAAATTTTGTTATGAGAGAAAAGATTGCAAGTAAATTAAAAAAATCCAATTAAAAAAATATTGTATGTCTATCAGGATGGAGGGAGTAATGCTATAATTAACTGTTTTCATGGACTGGTGTTCTCGTATTTATATTTTGTCAATGTGGCTTTGCAGCATAATCTTCCTTCTACTGTCGGCTCAGGTTCAACCAAGAGCAACGCCGCAGGATGGGCTGCATTTTGAGCATAAAAATGTACTCTCCATTTTTTTCTTGAAATCGTTGTCTACATTGCTTCTTTGTTGAACGAATGATGGAGAAAAGTATAATAGTTAGACTTCCAGTTTATGGAATATTAGGGATGGAATACATGAGGTCGTGGTTCATAAACTTCGGATGTTACATTGTTATTTTAACTTGTTGCCGTTCAGCAACTCTGAAAGTAAAAATCTTTCTGTGTTGTCATTCAATTTACGAAGTTCTGATAAAATGTTATAATAGTCGCATAAAGGATGCATTTATTCATGGAATCGTATTCTTATTTCATATGTTAATTACATTACAGAATAATTCAATGAAATAGAAAAAGAGTTAACCACTAGCTAAAAGGAACAATGCAGTTCGAACGATGATATAGATTCTTAACAAACAGTAGAAAATGAGAATTTAGCCTACAGCACATCATGCATCGTTCGCGCCATCTGATGGCCTAGGTATATTTTACCCTTCTCATATTATGTATTTGATTAGATTATGAGGGTTTGTTGTTGGTTTTTTTTCTTGTTACAATATACTTTCTCATCTATTTGTGTACACCCTCTCACTTTCAAGGACCAACATTTTAAAAACTTCAAATCATTTTGAGGTATATATGCATTGAGATTTGGGTCAAATTGATGATAATGGATCTCTTAATTATTAAACTCTCGTCGCAAGATGTATCTTTTTTATATTTTTTAATCTTAATCATTGATTTTAATTAGACACATCTAAGTTTAGATATATCAATTGCAAATAACATAATCCAATGAATATAAAAATATTTATTTATTTTCCCACCTTAAAAAGACATTCATCTAATTATCACAAATAATCTATTATATATATAAGTACACATAATTTTCATATGACAAAAAACATAACGACATGATAGGATATTAAATTTTATTCAAACAAAAAAATCTTTATTCAATTAATTTTATTAGCTTTGATTATGATTTAAATGATTTAGATTGATTTTGAAAAAATTAAATCTAATATAATTATTAGATTCAAACTTCAAAATAACAACCCTGTAAAAAAAAATCCTAATCCTAAAACATAAAAAAACAAAAGAAACCATCTTGGAATTTTGTTTTATTTTGTATGTTTTTGGGTATTTTTTTTCATTTTTTTATATGTTTGAATAATTCATCATTTTTGTATTCATTGGATTATGTTATTACTTCTTATATTGATAATTAGGTTAATATTGTTCTACTTTGTATTCGGCTTTTTTTATTCTCTAAAAAGAATATTTGATAACTAAAAATAATAGATTTTATAGTAAGTCCGTAAGTCAGTAGTTCATCTGGACGCAATCATTCCTCGGACACCATGACAAACACTTCGTCAGAAGAAGACATATCATTGACCTAGAGGCAACTGAATAAAATTAATGACCACTCCTATCTCTGAATACAATTTCAATGATCCAATATTCTGATCCAACTATCCAAGGAAACTCGGGGAGTAAAAAGAATACAGCGACGAGTTCCCCTAATCTATTTGTTCATGTCCATAAAAAAAAGGAAACGGTAAATTCCCCGAGTATTCTGAAGCTCCATTAAGTTTCTTTTTTCACAGGGGCGCCGCCATACAAAATTCTTCACTTTGTACTCCAACGCGAAATGTTGCAAAGTTGTTTTACATACAAAACCAAAAGAGAAACAAGACTACCAACTGCCAGGAGATGTTATTTCGCTCCACAGCTTCGCTAACTTGCTCCAAGATTTGGGTGTGAAGAACCGACGTGCTCTCTCTCACGAGATGGAGTAACATTGTTGAGCCATGCAATGAAAATATCAATCGCGCTATCTGTACACTGGTTTTAGGACCCATGAAGACCCATTTCGATCTTTCTCCAATACAGCAATCTCCTTCAACAGATTCTTGAAGAGTGGCAAATCCTTTGAGGGTATCCGTTCTTTAAAATGTTCCACAATGGTGGCAGAAGTGGTACTCCCGCCTCTTTGCTGCAGGAAAGTGCACATTTGACGAATCAGGATCTCTGGCTGAACAATACCGCCCAAGTTCTTGGGTGCACCAGAAGATGAAGGGCCTAGCTCCGTTAGAGGAGCTAGCTACTATACCAAATTGGTGTTCCAGTCCATCATCCACTGCGCTTGCTTGGCTGCCCCTTATTTTGGCCAGCAGTTCAGCAGAAGATAAGGCCTTACCTGCCGATGCTCCAGCAGCAATGCCGTTAGAGACGCTTGACTCATGTGACCCATTAAGATTCGCTGATTTTGAGGCGGTGGTCAACTGGGAATTGACAGTGGAACCAAATTTCCGGGGAACAGAGGAAGGTGCTCCTGCAGCCCCAGCTTTCCCGGTCCATGTTGGTATAGATACACTCTCCCGGCTCCTCAGCATCTGTGACTGTCGTAACGCTTCAGCTGCCCTTTGTGCAATTTGCGAAGCCTGATCTTTTCTTCGCCATGGGCATTCATGATGGCATCATGGTCCACAGCACTCTGCATAATTATAAAGCATACGAAGCTGAAATTGAAAACGAAGAAGACCAGCCACGAGGGGGAAAAAAGAGTACAAGAAACTTTGACAGACAAATACTCCAGCGATGGATATGGATTACTGGGGACCGTCAAAACTTGCAGCAAAACAAAATCTACAACAGGAGCAAGGAATCTTACATGTATGCCATGAGCATCAAAGAGACTTTTCAAGAATTTGCTTTCATCATCTGCTTCCCTGGCTGTCTGATCAGTGTTATCTCTGCCATCATCACTGGAGATATCCTGTTCATGATTGGTTTCTTCTGAGACACCATTAGTTCTCGAAGCTGCAGCGACAAGGGGATTTTGTTTCCCCTGAGTATCATTTCCATTACTCAAAACATTCACTCCTTCGGATAACTGACTAAACATATTAGATGTCTCACAGGAGCCACCCTGATCATCGTCATTCAGTGTGAAGAGGTCCTTCAGGTCACGCGCTTTGAAGAATCGTCTCTGCTGAGGGTTCTTCAGGATCTTATTGGTCAGGAAGTGCTTGTAGATCTGCCTATGATACACCTTTTCTTCTATAGTTCCACGTGTGATGAATCTGTAAACTGTTACATCTCTTTTCTGACCAATACGCCACAGCACGTTCCCTAGCCTGTCATACCACCAAATAACAACATATCATTGGTGCTCACAGTATCCATTACAAACTTTTGCATACATTGACAAGGATTCACCAATTGATATATACACATATGTCAGTTCAAATTCAAGAGCAACAATTGCACATGACAGCAGAATGCAACAAGAGAAACTCTTTCATATCCCTGTAACAAGAAAGCCGTGAGGGAAAAGATGTACCTGCATATCAGTAGAGGGATTACAGTCAGGATCAAAGATGATTACTCTGTCTGCACCAGTAAGATTGGTTCCTAAACCACCGACCTTAGTCGTTAAAATGAAGATGAATACATAACCTCAGTTATTGAATTCATCTATCAAAGCCATTCTCTGCTTCATGGGAGTAGAACCATCCATTCTCCGGTATTCATAATTGTTTGCAATAAGAAAATTCTCCAGAATATCAAGCATCTGTTGGGTTTGTGAAAATAGAAGAACTCGATGGCCCTGTTCCTTCCACATCTTAAGCACTTGATCCATAACCTTCATTTTCCCTGGTCCTGACCTGAATGTTCTCTTTCTAGGAGATCGAGATGGTTACAAATCTTGCGCATCACATCGATACCGTAAAGAGAATTCTTGCTGCCGCCAAATATCTGCTCCACTTCAGAGCTGGCAAGAAACGCTCTGTAAATAGAGCGCTGCTCGGGGGTAAGGCTGCAGAAGAGGACATGCTCAAGTCTTCTTTGGAAGAAAAGCATTCACATCTGCCTTCATGCGTCGCAGGAGGTAAGGCATGATCAGATCACGCAAGACTACAGCACACCTGTGCATTACAGAAGAAGAATTTCAGGATATCAAAAAAATTATAGTGGAAAATTTTTCAGGATACCAAACTGCACATCTCTTCAAGCCCAAAATATGAAACTGGAAACTAAGATATAGGCATCACTCCCATTATATTATCATCAGGGCATGTTTTCCTAATTTTTTTTTTTTCTAAAAAAAAGCGCAAGGCAGAGTAATTTTTATGGAATCAGCAAAATAACAGGCCACGATTCATGAAACAAAAGGCACATTCTAGGAGAACTTAAGATTTACAAAATAGCTTTTGTGAAAATATACATGTACCGTTATGTACAACTGTAAGCAGTTGACACCTGTAAAGGTGAGGCATTAGCGTAGCCCCCAACTGTAATTGGTGCTGCAAATTCTGCCTCAAATACAGGCAGCACCCCAAGCTTGCCCGGGAAGACGAAATCGAACAGAGACCACAACTCAGTGAGTTTGTTCTGGATTGGAGAGCCTGTCATTATTATACGATGTACGGTCTGGAGCTGCTTGCAGACTATGGTTATATCCGCATTTGGATTCCTGATACGATGACCTTCATCGAGCACTGCATAACCCCATCCAACATCAAGCAACTTATCCCCCAGAAGCCGAAGTTGCTCATATGTGGTAATAAGCAACCCAGAATCTGATGACAACACCCGTTTTATCATGGAATCCCAGCGTTTTCTGCCTCTCAAGGATACACTATGCTCATGATCACTATCCCATGAATTTTCGCTTTCATAATCGCTTGCATCGGAATCTTCTTTCGGCATCTTCTTGGAGGCATCCAAAGCAGAATCATGAAGCAACTCCACATGAAAGCTGGGATACCACTTTCGTGCTTCCCTTTTCCATTGCCTTAGCAAGGTTACGGGGCAGATAATTATGCTTGGTTTATACATCTTACTAAAATGCAATGATCCAAGAAAAGCTATAACCTGAACCGTCTTGCCAAGACCCATCTCATCTCCAATTACACCGCCAGCTCTTTGGCAATGGAGTTCCCATAGCCACTGTACACCAATCTTCTGGTAGTCAAAAAGTTGCTCAAAAATGCTTTCTGGGATCCTCAGTCCGCCTTCTAGTGTAACAAAGGAAGTATCCTCACTGTTTACACCCTCCACACCCTGGTTTTCTTCAGAACTAGATGTTGCTAAATCATGTGAAACTTCTGCATAGCAACAAGTATGACATGACAAATAGTCCGAAGGGGGAAAAAAATATCCCCGATTTTTTTTACTTGAAATAGGTATCAAAGTTTTAACAATAAAAACCCCATACAAAAACACTACTAATTCATCAGCTTCCACAGTTGTGTATCGCATATGACCAAAGAAAGAACTAAACATCAGGTAGATCCTGACAAGTCTGCCACATTTGATATCTAAAGCGCGCAACATAACAGAACAGTCTAATAAGAAGTGCACAAATAATGCACAGCATGAGGCATTGAACCAATATGAGAGCTTTACAAGTTCCTGTCCAAGGACAGTTGAGAATCAACAGACATTCTTAAATTGTTGAGTTGTGTATTTAGCTCAATGGATTGAAAGAAAAAAGGAAAAAGAAAAAGGAGGAGGAAAAAAAACTGAAAAACCTAATTGGCAGTCCATATGCAGCCTCACTGAAGCAGCGGTTGATAAGGACACAGTAAAAGGCAGAGTGTGGCGGCACGAACACACACATTGTTTGCACTTGTTTATTGACATTTAATCGGATAATATCTCACTCAATCAAACAATACTTGGCTTGTCCACTATCACGAGCACACACAAACATGTCGAAAAGGAAACTTGGCCTAAAAGCATAATACCAAACAGTAGGATTTGGCAGCCTGCCACCATCATTTGTTTTCGTTGCAACTAATAAAATCAATAAGTCAACCCTAAAGTGACAATCCTGTACATACTTTGCAGGCAAGGCCACAGGGTGTGACTCAGTAAGTTAATAAGAAAAATATATCGAAAGAAGATTGAATCATATATTCAGAAATGTGCACGTACCAGTTCCCTCAAGTTCATTTTCCTCAAGAGAACTACATTTTCGCCACTTCTTTCCCGGCAATGGCCTCTTCTTTCTCCTCTTTGCATCATGACTTTCCTCTGCCTCATTGGTCATATTCTGGGGCAGCTTTAGTGGTGTCTTTAACCTCTGAAAAGGATGTGTTGGTAACTTTTGTTGAGGGAGATCATCTAGATCAAGTAGCTTGGTAGTTGGACGAGCTTGTGGAGCCTCTGATAGAGAACGTGCAACTCTGGCAGAAGCACGACCATCTATCTCATTATCCTCCTATGACAATTGTGTAAGCCCGGGTTGCTGAATACGACGTTCAAAACCCTTGAGCTTATGGAAGGGTGTTAAAATGCCTCTTCGTATCAGCTCTTCCCTTTCCTAAATTATAGTGATTGAATCATTAGTACTCTTCCTAACAAAAGCTATACAAGTAAAAAAAAATTATCAGGGAATTATGATAAAAGAATTTGGAGCCAAATTTCCACAGAAAAGATCAATCATTTACTCACTGTTTCAACAAAGTACCGCATCAAATTCTCCATCCTCATCAAATGAATATGCCTTCCTTTTCTTTTTCAACTCTTTCCTTGGTTCTTGAACTTCTTTCAACTTTCTTTTTGGAATTCTCTCTTCCCTGACGAGATTCTGCAATAACTTGTCATCCTGAATATCAGGCAATGAGCTAGTTTTATGTGACCCCGAAAGTTCTTTCCGCAGCTGAGCCCTTTTCTTCTTCAAGCTTCTCAAACGATCAGCAGCTAAGGCATGCTGAAGAGAAAAATCATTAGGACAGGCCCCAGAAATCCCTTTAATATCATCTGCATCCTCCTCCTGGTGCTCCTCATTGACACGATCTTGATCCGCATTCTTGGTTGCATTCTTCACACGCTCAACAGCATCTATCTCACCCTCCAAAGCTCTAAGCATATTGTAAAGTTCTGAATGACTGGAAGATGAAGTTTCATTGTTTCTCGAATAATTAATAGCTTTTACTCCAGCAATATCATCAGCTTCACCACTTTTCTCTGCATCACATGTCACCTAAGAGATGCATACATCCAAAGTAAGACTTCTGTTCATGAAACAACATTCATGTTATCTTGAACAGCTTCTAACTTGAGTAATTTGATTCATTCGAATCACCAAGAGATAGAGAAGTGGAGAGTGTCAATCTAATACACTAATATATCGTTGATAGTTCGATCTTTGACACTACAATCCTCGGAGGAATCAACTATTGGCTACAATGAAAGCAGTTGATCTTCATTTTTGCCATCAATCAGAGAAGTACATTAAAAAGTTTAAATATGTTACAGGATATTAAATATTGATGATTGAAAAAATTAATCGTATCATGATACCTTTTCTATAACATCACGTTCAATATCTTCAGGATTTGCAGTGGTGACCCCCAAAATGTTGAACAAAACTGCATCCTCCTCTTCTTCCATCGTGACTAATCAACTACTGCTACCGAGATCACCGTCCATTAGGCAGCAAGAGCATCACTGCATTTTAATTTCACAAAAGGCACCGAACTTTTCAAACCAATGTGCGACCAAACTCACAACTCGCCCACTAGCATGAGTGCTACCTTAGTCTTAGATGAATGTATATCCAAAATCAGAACAAAGACACCCTTCATACAATAACAAGGTAATCGAACTCGAATGTTAAAAGAGTATTAGTTCCAAGCAGGAAGCATTCCTGAAATAGGATAGATTAGTGATTCCACACCTTCTAGTCTTATCCTTAAACCACATCTTTGCAAACACTAGTGCACTCTCTAAGCCTTCTAAACCCCTCACTCGCCTACCTGTCGACCCGCTTCACAGAGTCCAACACTAGTTCTATAGGTGCAACGCAAACCTTCAGCACCCATCCATGACTCAATTTAGCACACTCAAAATCAACTACTTCGTATATCCTTCTTCTTTTCGTACAGATTTCCTATGACCATCCAATCTATTCAGTCCTCCATAATACGCAACTCTAATAAACCTAAATGATACCACATTGCATTCGATTCCGCTTCTCCGTCGTCAATCATTCATCATCCCAAAAGGCACCAAATTACATCGAATATCGATCAAACAACGGAATCATCTCAAACAAAACCAGAGGTTCCACACCTATGCCAAGATTTCGAACCACTCTGATCACGATTTGGTACCAATTGTCCATCAAATTGAGCGGCAAGGGTTTCTCCAAGAAGGCAACGATGAGGCGATGAAGAGGCGTTGAGGTAAAGGGAACGAGGATTTAAGGACCGGTGAGGGGAGCCCGCGGTGGCCCCGCTGATAAGAGGAAGGGAAGCGACGTATTGGCGGTCAATTGACTCGCTGCGGCAGGGCTCTGTCCCCACGGCGGACAAGTTTAGCGCTCGTTTGATACACCCTTACTCCCACGTATAGTATAATAGTGTCTCATGTATTGCACGTCGTGATGAAAAAAATTATAATAAAACAATAATATTGAATAATATATGTTGTAAATATATATTTTATATTTTTACTTATTTTACATGAAATATTAATTTTATGTATCATTTTATCTTTTAAAAAGGTTTTATTTTATTTTGAATATGTAATTTTTGTATATTTTGATTTTTTCAAGCTTTCTAGTTATTAATTTAATAAATGACTTTTTAACATTACTCTAAATTTTTGTTTTTAAAATCGTGTAACCATCCGATGACATATCAAATAATTAATGCTTTTATGAAAAAATTTGTATATAAGATCAATCCAAATATTAATGTCAATATTTTTTTCCTTTTAAAAAGATTTCATTTTACTTTTAATTTTATATCGAATAGATATTTTTTGTGTATTTTTTTTTATAAACAAATATATTTAAAAAGATCGTTTTTTTTTTTTTTGTCGTGTTCGACATGATTCGATTATCGATTGACAATTGTTTGCTAAAAATGATCAGAGATGAAATTCGGGTGATGATCGGATGAGGATATAAGATGGATGACGAGAGGAGGAATCGATATATTGTACAAATTTTAATTGATTAAAAGATATGTTAGATTAGATTTTATTTTATTGACTGTTTTAATTTTAATTGATCAAGATATCTTATGTTAGATTATATTTTTTTAATTGATTTTAATTGATATATTTTTTAAAATGATAATAATGTTCTATCATACCCTCATGTCGTCATGACATTTTCTATCCAAATGGTTTGTCGTTTAAAAGAGACTGGATTATATTAGATTAGATTGGGACGATGTCTAATTTAGATTAAGTTGTGATGTCATGCACTCCAAATGTCGTTCTTTATAAAATTATTGTGAAGCACTAATAATACATTAAGTTGTGAATTTTAATCCGATATCAATTAATTTTTTCTCATATCGTTAAAAATAAAAACAGAACGCATCGAAATACATGTCATCATAATTTATATTATATGGGACGGAGGGAGTATCAAATCTGTTTTCTATTTTCTTTTTTTGCTTCAGCAATGGATGAAACAAAATACTAGTTTATTTTCGTTTATTTGTTTTGAAACAATAAATGAAAAAACAGAAAATCAAAAAAAAATTCTATTTTGTTTTTTGTTTATTCAAGATTTCATTCACATAAAATCATTTGAAATTCAAATTTAAAAAATCTAAAAATAATTGATTTAAAAAGAATTATGAGTGAGGGGTGCAGCTCCTTTTTATTTCTATATATATATTTGAAGTTGAAATCTTATTTTAAACATATCAAGGATTTGACAACATAAACATCATAAGGAATGTGATGTACCTTATGTCGGTTCCTTATTATAAGAAAGAAAAATAAAGTTAAAAATCATTTAGAGATAGAGATAGAGATATCAAAACCATTAGATGATTAATTTTTACAAAATTCCTTAAAAAAGGGTAGAGAATTGGGAATGCTCTTAATTCAAGGAATTAAGGGTACTATATAGGGTTGTAAGTCTTCGTTGGGGTAGACTAAGGGTACTATGTAGGGTTGTAAATCTTCACGGTTAGTTTCATTATTTTGATCGTATTGAAATAGATAATGTCAATCGATAATTCTATGTCAACCAATATCTTTTCTACGCCAAAGTCTCCAATGTGGAGAATCACAATCAAAGTCTAATATCTTTTCTATGGATCGCCTACTCGTATCTGGAGATGACCATTGTTCGAGTTGCCTAATTCTATTCTGATCGTCTGGTTCAATTCGTGCTCGAAGCTGGCTCTTCACCTGTTTGATTCGTTCTTTGGCAGCTAAGGCAACTTCAGCTCCTATATATGTTTATTCGAATAATTTATGAAGTCGTATAGTCTCAAAGGAACTTCAAGTTCAATTGATAAAACAAGTAGGAATTCTCCAACCAGTTGATGAGCTCCTCGGTCTTTTGTTCCTCACTTACTTTCTCTACTATTACAGTAGTAAGATCGAATCTTTTAACATAGTCGGAGAGTTTCTCATCTGCTCTCTTAAAGAGTTGGTATAGGTGGTTCAATGTGACTTTCATGTCTCAGCCGCTAATCAAGTGCTTAGTGAATCGCCTAGAAAAGTCCGAGAACAAGACTATGTACGCTGGTGGAAGGGAACCAAGCCAAACTTGAGCAGCGTCCTTAAAGGTCATCGAGAAGGTCTTGCATAGGATAGTCTCATTAGCCCCGTATATGTCCATGATGGACTCATAATTTATGGACACGAGAGTTCGGATCGATGGTTGCATCATGTCTTTAGTTGGGGTATCTTGAATTGATATGGGGGTATCTCCTGGAGTATCTTCTCGAAAAAAAAAAAAAAAAGGAATTTTTTTTTTTTTTTTTTTTTTTTCTCTGAGTTGTCCATCTTCTTATCCATAGCTGCTCAATCATCTTGACAATATCTTGGTTTGTCCTAAAACTCGGCTCTTGGATTCCCGAGTTGATCTCATCTTCTCCGTTAGACACCGTCCAAGTTATCAAACATGTCGTACATGCCTTCAAATATTTCTGAGGTTGAATTTCGGACATGGATTGAGTTTGAATTGCAGGTCACCCGAGTTATGTTCGAAAAATCGTAAAGAACGAACCTTGCTTGCTATCACTCTGTTCATTGGACGTTCTTCCTTCCTAAACCCGAGTTGGGGGTTAGAGGAAGATAGGGTGATGATTATTACTTTTTTGATAGTTCTTCCATCGTTTTCTATATTTTCTTCTTCAATTTTCGAACAACGATAGGATCCTAGAGGATACCTGTTTCTCTTCGACATTCCCAGTTCGATTTCAAACTCAAAAATTACGACGACTAGAACTATAGCTTCTTGACATGATCGGACCATTATGTTCTGAATTTGGGGGATTGATCTGCCCATAATTATTGTTGACTTGACTCCAAATTTTTTATGCCATCAAATCAAAGCGCCCCACAATGGACGTCAAACTGTTTGTATAGAAAACAATTACAAGATCGAACAATTGAGGATCAATAATCTCTAGATGATGATTAAGATGGTGGAACCGTCTGATATGATCGAGACCAAGAGAGAAAACAACCATGATTGAATTATCTTATGGAATACTCCCTCCTTCCCATAATAAACGTAATGGTTGACTTTTTATGAAAATTTATGTGTATGTTGATTATTGTATATATAAAAACTAAACCACTTTTTTGGTTGCGTAAAAGTAAGTAGAGAAAAAAATAGGAGGAGAAATGATAGTAGAGTGAGTTAATGTGATATAAAGTAGAAAAAATAGGGATGTTTTGATTTTTTGAAGAAATTTTTTTTCAAATGAGGTAATGTTCCAATTATTATTAGATATCTAAAAAAACAAATATTATATTTATTATGAAACGGAGATAGTATGAGATTGTGAGTCCATGTCTTCAATGGTTAAACCCCATATATTTATAAATGTTATTAGCATAATTCCCTAATCATATCTTTAGGGATTTTAGTTAATGATAACTAGGGAAATATCTTATATGTAAGGGAATAAAGATATTCTATAGCAATACTCTTAACCCCATGATTATTTCCCTAAATCTCTACATGATAGGTAAATTATATTTGGGCAATGTGAGGTTGCAATAAATGCAACTTATGTTGCCTGCAATACTCACACATTTTTTTTTGAAGTTAATTACCATAAATTATCACGTCCCTTTTTTTCCCTTACCTCTAATTATTTTTTCAGTTTTTTTTAAATGTATCATTTTTTGTGTGATTTGTGAAGATTTGATTTTATTCTTTTTTTTTCTTTTGAAAATGAATATCATGTTTTGGGAAGTTTACTAGCATTATCTTTTCAAAATGACATGTAACCATTTTCTTCTTCTTCTTGTAACGTTCTCTTCTTCCTTAGATGATTACTCATCATCTTCAATCAAAAGAAGTTTTCATCATCCTAATTCTTTTCGATCAAACCACAAATGAGTTGGTCGTTGTCGTCCTCGTCCTCGTCTTTAATTCGTCGTCGTCATCGTCATTAGTTCGTTGTCATTGGTGGCGACGGTTCGTCGTCCGGTCATCTTCGTTGTCCTCGTTTTTAGTTTGTCATCGTAGCAATACCTCGTCTTTAGTTCGTTGTCATCGGTGACGTCGATTCGTCGTCGGGTCGTCTTCGTTGTCCTCATCTTTAGTTTGTCGTTGTCGTTGGTTCATTGTCCGGTCGTTGTCTTTGAAAATTCGTCCTTGTCGTTCGTAATTTGTCGTCGTCAGTTCGTCGTTCTCGTCGTCAGTGTTCGATGTTGTCATCGTCGGTAGAACGTGGATTCATTGTTGTGCTCGTTTGTTGGTCGTGGTTCGTTGTTGAATTTTAAAATAATTGATTTTAGGAAATTGAATTTTGGATAGAATATTTATATTTTAGAAAAGGATCTACGGATATCTAATTAGAATAAAATAATAGCGAAATAATTTTATATAATTAAAATTACATAGACTACCCATCAAGAATTTTCTCTTTAAATTTAGATTTTTAAATTTTTAAAAATAATTTGATTTTTAAAAAAAAAATGCTGAGTGTGGTTGTAGCTTATAAGCTAAAGTTATTGAAGTCTCTTTTCTTATTATATTATATCTTTATAATAAGGGTTTGTAGGGGTTGTTTTAAAATCAATGTTTTTGATTGATTTTTTTACCAAAACTAAAAAGATTGTATGAAATATTCTGTTTTAGGGAATCATGGGTGTAGAAAATTGCATAAAATCTTTTTTTAATATAATTTTATTTTTTCATTATAATAATAACTAAAAGATAATTTTATCATCATCAGCTCCCATTAGTTTATATGTTTTTCAAGAAACCTATCACATATGTTACATAATGTTTCTCATGCATCATCGTTTCACATTCTTGCTCATCGTTAGGCAAATAGGCGATGATTCAACAAACCTAGGCTTCATCATGAACATCATACCAAACCAATACCCAATGAACGGACAGTCCCTCGTACACATAGGCAATTCCCTCTCAACCAACTCCAACAACCCACGACGACGTCGCTCGCCACATTCCACACACCCCCCAAAATTAGCTAAAATAAAATTTATAAAATTCTTTGATCAAACACTCACCCACACGTCGTCGTTTCACCGCCACCGCCGCCGCCGCCGATTCCCGACCATTCTCGATCAGCGGAAAAAATGGCGGGCGACGAAGATATCCGATCGAGCAGCATAATAGTCCAGGCGATGCAATTCGCATACGACGGACAACCGCCCCTGTTCGCCGACTTTAACCTCGATGTCTCCCCTGGCTCTAGGTGCCTCCTTGTCGGCGCCAACGGATCCGGTAAGCAATGGATTGAAATTGTCGTGTGTGGTTTGATTTTTGGGATGTGAGTTTGGTCGTTGATTTAATTTGGGGCGTTGGATATTGTGAGCTGTGTTTTGGAGGATGATGAGAGCTTGGATAGGTAGGTTTCGATCGATTGTTGTTTGCCTGATGTGGTGCTGATCAATGCTGTTTTCTGCAATCGTAGTTTTCAGGAAATCGGATCAGGGAATTATTTACAGCACTCCGGTTTTGCGATATAGGGGTGACGATTGTGGTAAAATGAGGATATTAGGATGTGTGTCATGGACATAGCATTTGATGCCATGTTGAGTGCTGGAGCAGATGGTAGCTAACTTTGAAATTGGTGAAATAGATATTATCAGCTTTCGTCGTTTGATTCCTTGTAGCCAGCTATAAGGGTGCACGTATGCCATTGAGAAGCGATTGGGGCTCGTGGTATTGTCGAGGGAGAATTTTGGTTTCACAAGCTGAATGTCTTCGGAGGGATCAGAATATTTTGTATAACATCCGTGAGCAATATGTGTGAAAGGGAGTGATACACTTATATAATAAGTGACTTCTGACCTGATAAAGGTCTGTTTGTGAGTTTGTCCAATTTATAATAGGGTTGATGTCCTCATTTTGGGTTTCCTTTTCTTTGAGGCTCAAATGATGTTTCTCTTGGAAGAAAATCAGATTATTGCATAGATTTTGGGCAACTTCTATGTGCTATGTAGTTCAGATGTCTTCTAGGAGTACTACTTGTGTTTTTAATTAAAGAAATTTCCTCCAGGATACAGAGTTTTAATGTCTCCAGGAGTAGTACTTGTTAATTTTTATGTTTTCGTATGAAAGATTTGAAGATACTAGATCGAGACAAACTACAATAACAACAACACACGATTTAATATGGGAAAACTCGAGTATCGGGAGAAAAACCCCATAAAACACCACCACAAACGGTGATAACAAAGTACTATATGAAGAAGATATTACAGAACGTATCAGATTGTATTAAATCATAACTCAACTCCTATAAACTCTCATGGACAAATAATATTGGAGTTATATTTGTAGACCCATAAAAGATATGATATAAATAAATCTAGTCTCGTAGTCGAGACCCGTGGCACGGCCCGTGTCACCTACGCACGGCCTAACATGGGTCGTGCTCAGTGAAACCAGCTTGGCAGGAAGCACGGCCGTGCTCCATCGCTCACGGCCCGTGCTCAGCAACATCCCAGCCTCCATCAGACACGACCCTGCCAAGTGTGCAAAGCTGCACTTTTTCCTCCTTTATATAACGCATCTATGATATTACACTATATTAGATATACCGTTTTGACCACAAGTATGGGACCCTTGTACCGAGTGAGTGTAGACCACATATGTCGTGGATGTGAAATAATCGACAATCTCAACATCTTAGAGCCTATTCAATATAGTTTTTTTCCCGCATTTTGATTTCTTACACAACATATGCGAAGGTTGGTTGTCTGGTTGATAGTATTCTTTGGCTCTGTAAACCAGACATTTGGAGTGTTAAAAAGATGATTGAACTGCGTGCTTTTGATACTTAATTCTGTATACTGACAGGCAAGACCACATTGCTGAAGATTTTGGCAGGGAAACATATGGTTGGTGGGAGGGATGTCGTCCAGGTCTTAAACTCCTCGGCATTCCATGACACAAAGCTTGTTTGCAGTGGTGATTTATCCTATTTAGGAGGATCTTGGAGCAAAACTGTAGGCTCTGTGGTGGGTATCTTCATTTCGTGTAGTATTTTATCTCCATTGTTCTATTTCCTTGCTCGTTAACATGGCTAACAGCTACTGGAAGTTTTATATATCCTTTATGGGAATCAAGGATCCTATTATTCAGGAAAAAAGGAGCCTACCCAAAACAGTAAATCCTAGCAAACGAAATCTGCTTACTGAACATGACGTAGTTTCATGTACTGTATATTGTCCTATCCTTTTTCTCTCTCAATGATAGCAATACTGTGTGCCATATGCCTGCTTTTAAGTTTAAAAAATTTTCCATCGCATTTCAGGGAGAGACACCGCTACAAGGTGATATCTCTGCTGAACAGATGATTTTTGGAGGTATATTTACTAGATTCAATTTGGTGTGTTCTTTCCAAGCTCGTGCTCATTTTCAGGTTCCCCCAGAACTACATGGTTGCTGTCATTTTTTTTTCTTAAGGATGGTGTCTGACCTCTGAAAGCACACTTGAGTGTAAGAGATACAAGGATGATTTTTGTATCTTGAATCATTTTATTTTTCTCGTAGCAGTTGAAATAACCAATCCTGGCCGAAGGGCAAAGTTGATTGATCTTCTTGATATTGATCTACAATGGAGAATGCACAAGGTATCAGATGGGCAGCGAAGGCGTGTCCAAATCTGCATGGGTCTTCTCCATCCCTTTAAGGTGCCTTCCATTGCCTGTATTTGTTGAGATCTTGTATATCATCTTTGCTTTTCTCACTGCTGAAATAATCCTCAGCTTGAAGCACAATGAACAAGCTATGCTGCTGCTGGATTTTTCCCCCTCCTATTGTGCTGTATGATTTGCTTAGTATTAGTATTTTGTGCTTAATATGCTAATTTGTATATTTGAAGTTTTGCATTGGATTATTATTACGCTTACTGGCCGTGTACCGTATTTGTGATTTGTACCTACCTGAGCAATTATTACCAGTTGAGAGTTTGTTTTTAAACCTAATAGTTTCACTATTGGTTGACTTCAGGTTCTTCTTCTAGATGAGGTGACGGTGGACCTTGATGTCGTGGCAAGGTTGGATTTGTTGGACTTTTTGAAGGAAGAGTGCGAGCAGGTATCAATCTATTTGAAACAGCTCCTTCCAAGTTCCAAAACTGTTTTCGACGGCATGCACACTGGAATTTATTTTCCAAAGATGGAATATAAGATGAGTTCTTGTAACTTGTAACCAAGGACCATAATAATGTACCATCTGTTTTCTTTTACATAAGAGATGTTTTTCCTTTGTGTTCAGTTGACATGTTTACCAAAACTTCATGTCATGCTTTGATTACTTTCAGAGAGGCGCCACAATTGTTTATGCAACACACATCTTCGATGGCTTGGAGACATGGGCAACAGATCTGGCTTACATCCAGGACGGCAAGCTTAAGAGGACTGAGAAACTATCAGATCTTCCGGAATTAAAGACTTCAATTAATCTCCTCTCGGTGGTCGAATCCTGGCTTAGAGCAGAGACTAAACTTGAGAAGAAGAAACCCACCAAGTCCATCTTGCAGCTTCAGAAGTTGTCTTCTCCTTTTGATGGCTCCCCTTTTCGGTCATCCAGACATATGGCCTACTACCGTTGATCTCATTTAAGTATTTGTTCCCTTGGGGCTGCTACGAATCATCGGGCAAATAAGGTGTTCTTCACCAGCGAAATGTGTGACACGACGATGCCAGTGGACATGGCTTTTGGTTCTGTTATATGGTTTCTGATTGCATATATGAATCTAGCTATATATTTTCCAATAATGATAATATGATCTGTTGTAAATTCTGGTGCGAGAAGGCCACATTCGCTTCCATTCTTTGCTGCCATTCTTTCTCATAGAAGCATTGTAGCATCTCTAGACTGTATGCTTGTTGTAACATCTGAATCTATGGAGTTCAAGTTGTAACATCTGAACCCAGTGAGTTCATGTGACGTTATGTTTTACAATTATGCAATAGTATCATGAGTTTTTTTTGCATTTATGATGACAATTTACAGCCATTTTATTTCGAATAAATGATGAGTGGTTCTTTGAATAGACGAGGGATTGTTCGTCATTAACTAGGACTTTCAAACTAGAACCTTATAAGGTACTCTTTTCCTCCCAACATTCTACACGTATATTATTAAGTTGTTTGTATTTAGTAAGATCAGACAATATATATTTCAAGTTAATGCATAATAATATCGGAAATATGAGGTTGATTTAAAATCAGCCAACATGACTGTCACGAACTGTCATCCTTCATCTCGTGCACTGTCACTCGTCATCATGTAAACTGCATGAGTTTTTGTAATTGTAAGCTGGAGTTCACAGGATGAAGAGTGACAATACACGAAATAAATAATGGCAGTTCGTAATAATCATATTGACTGATTTAAATTCAACCCACAAGCCCTCATGATATTTCTCTTAATTTTAGCTTTAGTTGTTATATTTTGACTTAAACTCGTTCATTAAAATTCAGGGGAAAAAATTTGTATCTTTCAATTTATAACCATTCGACCCTCGTATATGCTTTTCACTCGTACTTTTTTTTGGCAACACTTTTTTTCATTGGCATATTTTTCTGATCAAAAGCCCCATAGGACAAAGTTTCATTGATCAATGTCAGCCTTACATATGTTGATCACCCGACTCGGGAGATCTATCATCGACAGGCCATTATAGTGACATTTGAAGGCATAATCGTCCATTTTATGGGCCGCTCGATTACCCTCCCTAAACACCCATAAACAACGAACTTCTCGGAAATCACTAAGAATTGCTAGACAATACCCCCTTGGATTGATAAATCCCCTTTCTTTTTTGTACCTAGCAACTTCACGATTTGCTGGGAATCGGATTCAAACGTGAGTCGATCCCCTCTCATTGGCATATTTTATGTTTGTGACACTACCTCTATTTCAAAAAAAAAAAAAAAATCATATTTTTTAAAAATAAATTTTAACTGATATGAGAAGAACATGATATCATCATCTTATAAAAATTTTAAGGTGAAATATTGGTATTACATAAAATAATATGATTATCGAATGAAAAAAAAAATGTAATGATATAAATATTAATAATAAATAAATGATTGAGATTAGACGTTAAAAAATAAATAATTAAAATTAAAAAAATAATATTTTAATATTAAATTTTTTGATTTTAATTTACTCTCCATCTTTAAAATGACTAACGTTAGGTTTTCCATTTCACACGCGCAGGGTGACTGACGGGTATAGTTCCGATCAAACTCACCGAAGAACAAGAACACATAACGACTTCCCACATCGACCGTGACCCCGCCGGCGATCAAGTCGGTGCAGACGTCACTCCAAATCACAGCAGGTAATCAACAGCGCCCCGCCGTCGTCGTTAGTTACTACACTTCGCTCACCGGTGATGGCTGGCAATGGCGGAGTTGCAAATTGAATAGATTTGTTTTTTTTTGGTTTGAAATCCAATTTCTTGTTTTCCGATGTAGGTGTTGGATTTATTCACTTTAGTCGATTTCGCGATCGATAAATTGGTTCTGAGATATAATTACGGGGTTTTGGGGAAGTGAAATTTGGGCAAGGTGTGGGCGGTAGTCAGGGATTCGATTTATGTGACTGAATATGGTACAAATCTTAGTGCAAGAGTTTTTCAAGTGAGTTTAATGTGATTTGCGTTGTTGGATTTCGTCTCTCTGATTTCGTTATGAGGATTAGTTACTGGATGCTATCGACTCCGGCCCCTTGTGTCAGAATTTTGTTTCAAGGTGACCAAGTTGATGTTCTGTTTGGTTGTTGAAATTGTAGGTAGACAAAGGATAAGGAGCCAGGTTTTTCATAGACACGGATTCGGTGCGTATTGTGATGGTTATTGTCCTGGTTTGTGGTGGATATTGTAGATGGACAAAAGGTGAAACCGAGGATTTTTGTTGGTGAAGATTGAGTTCCTTGATATGTTCTTTGTTGTTCAGTGGGTGATTCCGGACGTTGAACGTAAAGAGGTACGGTGTAGGATTATCTAATGCTCGATCAAATCTCAGTCTAGAAGAAGTAATGTGGCAATCCCCTTTTATGATTTCCATTTTCTGAAGGATTTTTTTAGAGTGGAAAATAAGATCCTGGTGTGAAATTTGGGTTAATGGATTGAAGATATGATGCTTTATTTTGGTAATGACGATTGTAACTTGATGTTAATGCTAGGCGCTATGAGCAGTGTTGTCTGTTTAGACTCGAATAGATTATTAATTATCGACAACTGTTGGTTGTTTTTCATTTTTCTGCTTGTCTATCAAGCTGCTTGAAGGTGTCAACTTCCTTCTCAGGTTTCTGGAACCCTAGAGTAGAAGCTGCCAAATTTGGCTTTTGAGTCCCAAGTACTTTATAGGATCGATGGTCCATGAAATAACCATCTGGTGTGCTGAGTGCATCGCAGGACTGTCCAAGGACCTCTGTAGTTTACTCTCACTACAGATCTCAGTGGCATGGTCCAAAGAAAAATAAAATACTAAGCCGGGAAAAAATCTGGGCATGACAAGGCTTTAGCTCCATGAATTTTTTTTTTTGTCTTTGTTGAGATTTTTACAATGATTGATTTATGTGCTCATGATACAGGTGTTAGTCCTTGTAATAAGCAATCTTCTCTCTCCGACCTATATAATAAGCATCACTACACTTCGTCACTTTTATGACCTTGTGCTTGGAATATAATCTTGATTTCTTTGATTTACTGGTTCATTGGTTCTTTTTAGAGTTCCAGAAATTATCCTCTATCAGGATATGAGTGCCTTTTTACGGTTTTACTGTGATATCATATCACATTATGATATTTGGTTAAATTTTGATATGGGATATGAATAACATGTGTTTTTAGTTTATTTTTCTAACTAAGGCGTTGTAGCTTTCAACCTTCTGTACTTTTAAAGCATATATTTCTTCCTTCTTTTTTGCTTTCTTTTCATTCAGTACTTGGTTCATGGCTGACAGTACGCGTGTTTTGTGGCAAACACAGTTGCAACACTACATTGAAGATGCTTCAGATCCGATTGAATAAAGGTTCAGCATCAGATGGTGGTGCAGGAGCAAAGTCCTTACCAGTGGAGACTGTGACAGTGGCATGCCCTGATCACCTTGTACTTGCTGACCTTCCGGTGGCCAAGGGCCTTGGCTCGGCAACAGCCTCTGCACGTCTCAAGATTGTCGGCCGCAGATCCCGCCGTCAGCTTGGAGAGAGAGTCCATTTTTGTGTCCGCTGTGATTTTCCTATTTCCATCTATGGTCGCCTGGTATGCCTTGATTTACTCGCTTGCCTCTGCCTTTTTCCCTTCATTCATCAGCTAATGATGATGCCGTTCCTTTACAGAGTCCTTGTGAGCATGCGTTCTGTCTAGACTGTGCAAGGAGTTATTCTATCTGCTATCTGTAAGTACATACTAGTAACTCAGGCTCTGATTTTTGTAGTATTGAACTGTCATTTCTTTCAGCTTTGCATATTAGACATAAAATGTTTGCATATAACGGTATAAGTTTTGTGATGTGACATTAATTGGTAGTGTTTGTTTTAATCTGATCATATGGTCTAAAGCTTGAACTTCAGGTTTCAAGTTCCGACTTACTATATTCAGAAGATGAGATCTGTTGAAACTTGAAATAGTTACTGCCATGTTGCTCAGATAGTGATCTACCTGAAAAGGACTAGTATGGTTCGTCATCGCCCCAATGCTCAATTAGACCTCCCTTTTCTCCTGGTACTTTGCTGTTATTGATGAGAAATCTGTGAGGGGATTCTTCATCATTGAACTTTCTGTGTGGCCGATCAGTATTGGTTTCAAAAATTGATTCTATGTATGTTTATGTTTTATTTGTGCTGGATAAATGTTGTACTGCTAATGCAAGGTTAGATTTACTTATTATGGTTTCTCTGCTCGCATTGCAGCTGCGATGAGCGCATTCAGAAGATTCAAACAATCAAGATGATGGAGGGGATATTCATCTGTGCTGCTCCTCATTGCCTAAAATCCTTCCTAAAGAAGACCAAATTTGAATCTCATGTGCATGAAAGCCATGCCGACCTCCTTCAGCCAAACATGAGGAAGGAAGAGACTAATGACTCGGAGTCTTTTGCTTCTAAGCAACCCGTGGCATTGGAGTCATCGGCACGGGCTCCACCAAAGCCAGTATTACCTCCAAGCTCAAACTCTCAGTTCAATGAACGAGATGATAGAGCTCGTCACCAGCAGTCTCGGGATCCACCTCCTAGACCACAGATGCAGTCAAAGCCACCCCCCTATCATGTTTCAAACTCAAATCAGGCACCAGATCCCCAAGCGGTGGACCGATCCCTAGGACATCAGAGCTTTGAGGTGCAAACTAATGTTCACAGCTATAACCAGTTCTCAGACAACCAGAATCAACCATTTCTTCATCAACCACCATCCGGCGTCCCTATGCAAATGTGGCCAAATCAACTACTGACTCCACCTCCTCCATTTGGCTTTCCTCCCTTCCCTGCTGACGGTGCCCCACCCTTGTATCCCTTCCCCTATGAGGTGGCACGACCAGAGGGTAGTGTGGTTGGATCAGATCCTGGATCACACCTGGGTTTTCAACCAATGCCGCCAGTCAACAACCCGGGAAGTTTTCCTCACAGTTGGAGCGGTCCTTCCTTGACCTCTGCCCCTTATGAAGTGATCCAGGATGTTCTTCACGGTAAGCCAGACGGGATGGGAAACCCTTCAGATCCTCAAGCAAGTTGAGCTCCATTCTATGCAGGAGAATATGGCCGGAGCTCGCATGATTTGCCAGCTAGTTCTATTCCTCCACCAGTCGATGCCAAGGGTTCACACTCATCGCAGTTCATGCTGCTGCCGCCGCCACCACAAGGACCTCCGCCAGGTTACATGATGCAGCAGTAACTCTTTTGGCTAATATCCTTTCGGTCATCGGTCACGATAGCAGCTGCTAGAAGAAGCGTTATAGTTTGGAAAGTGGTCAGGATTTATAGCAACATTTGCCTGTTTTTTGTTTCATCAATCATATACTTCTGCAACTTTTCCTATGTATCTGCTACGGTTTGTGTGTTTAATCACATCAATGTTCGTGGCTAAATCACACAGAAGGAGTAAATCACGTCAAACTTGAGGGTGATCCACATAAAAGAGGTAAATCACATCAATGTGTTGAAACTAATTAATAGGTTTCACACTAGCGGTATTTCGTCCGGTGATGGAAGCATAGTTATTTTAATTAAATTATCATTATATGAATCAAAACAAAATCAAAACATACAGATATAACAAAACACCTTCGTTTGGCTTTCGATCTCAGTTGGTTAGATGCTCGTGTTGATAATGTGTTGTAGAACAAGTAGTTTCATTGGTTGAATTGATTCGTTAATATACTCAATTTGATTTCGTCAGACGAAAAACGTCGGAATTAACAAAGTAATTAAATTATTATAGAGAGAATGGAGATAGAACGAGAGGTTTTCTTCTTTTAGAAATGTGTACATAACACTTTACAAATGAGCTTATTTATAGGACTGATTAATGAACATCTAATTTTCTCATATAATTAAGATGATTAGGTCTAATTAATAGCCTAAAAAATAGATAAGATCTAAAAAAATTATCTAATCTTAGGTACAAATACATCATTTTCAAAGGATAATTTACAACAATACCATCTTTGAACTTAAGAAATAGAGGTATTAATAAGAGTACTACAACGACAAATGTCAATAACATTCTCCTAACCGAAGCACACATCTAAACACTTTCCATCTCAAACCAATTGAAATGTAGAGATATTTTTCCAACCTCAATTTAGAATTATGTCAGAAGTATCATAGAAAATAAAATTACAAAGTCTTGCAAAGGAAATCTCGAAGGATTTCACTTTACTCAATCGAATAGTTCGCAAATCAGGAGGATCTTTTAAAACAATTTTAACTGAAAGACTCACCACCATAAAATAGTTTCACATTCAATAGGTTTTGATCCCTTTGATCTCTCATCTTCTTGGAGGAATAAAATTACAAAGTTAATTTCTTACAATACCAATAATTCACGTTACAGGATGACTTTGTTATAAAAGCTTTGACTGCTCCAAATGAATCCGGATCATTGATTATTTATCAAGGTAAAAAAATAAAGATAATAAAAATGAAGATGTGTTTGAAACACACAATTAGATGTTTTTGAAATATACAAGTATTTCCGTTCATGTTAGGTAACTTTTGGCTTTTGTTCGGAAAAGAATCTCCATACATCATTCGGTGCAAGAATAAAATTCGTCTATTCTATAACATATTGGCACAAATTTGATTACAGTAATAATTGTTGTACAACAAGAATTTTTTGATTCATTTATTATTAAAACAATTTTTTGGGGTGAGCATATAAATGAAATGTTTTTAAAAATACATACTGCGCAGCAGTCACCAGAATTCCGCGTTCGCATAATTCTTTATTCTCTTCCCTCTCTCTCTTTCATTTCTACTGCTAAAACGATCCTTTTTTTCTCCGCGATTTTCATCATCCATTTTTCTCCAACAAAACTGGTTAATTGGGTTGGTTCTCAGAGACACCAGGTGATTCACGGTAATCCAAATTTTATCTGCTTCAATTATTAATTGTTTTCTTCGAATCTAGCTTGTTTTTCAATTCATCACCCTCATAAAATCGATTGATATTTTATCGTTTTCTTTTGCCATTCATGTAATTGAATCATGGTGTCAAGTCAAAGTCCCATCAATATTTGATAGAATGTTATAATCATTTTTTGTCGGGTCTGAGGAGGTCGTCGTTATGGTTTTGATTCAAGGTTTGTAATTTGTACATTTCATGTTCTGCGTTAGGCTGAAATGGGGTTTACTCGGGTCTGTCGATTTGAGGATTTTCATCATTCTTGTTTTTGCTTCATGGGTTGTGTTGGGTTTCATGTGGTGAATGGTGGTTAGGTAAAAGAAAAAAAATGAAGATTTTCATAATTGTAGTTTTTTCATGATTGTGCATTCTGGTTCTATGGTAGGCCCAATGAAAATTGAATACTATTCTCATTATATTAGATTTTGGTTTATGGGTTTATTTTGGTTGTAATTTGTGAATGGGTGGTTTCTAGGTTTTATTATAACGAATTTCTCAAAAGATTGAGGATTTTTCATGATTATAGTTTTCAAGTTCATGGACACTGTTGTTGGGCTCAAATGGTGAATCTGGGTAGATGGTGTTCAAGAATTTCATTGTTGCATTTTCCATCTTCGTGGATGGTTCTTTTTGGTAAAGATTCTATTTCCCTGCTAGGACAAATCAAAGTTGAATTATTTTCATGATGGTGGATTTTTTGTTTAATGGGTTGTTTTGGGTGCAAATGGGTGTCTCTGGGTTTGTTAAAAATAAATTTGGAATTATTGTGATGGTAGTTTTCATGTCATGGAGAATGTTGTTGGACTCCAATGGTGAATCCAGGGTAGATGAAGTTGAAGAGTTTCATTGTTGCAGTTTCATCATCATGGGTTCTGTTGGGTTTCAAATGGTGGTTCCTGCCTAAGTCAATCTCATCAGATTGACCCTGACCGAGACCGATGGATTTTGCTACGATTATTGAGGGGTGGTTGTGCAATGTAGAGAAAACTAGCAATCGAAAAGCAAAAATATGTGAATCTTAGTTTTGGTAGTCAGATAGGTGTTGCTGGTATTCTTTTTGGCTTTTTTTTGTTTGGTAAATATAATGTTATATCATTATTGCAGGATCTTGGTGAGTTTGCGGCATAAAGTGTGATTTGAGATTTGGTTGGTATTCATCTGAGTTTGGTGGGTAGTTTGAAGAGGTCGTATCTCATTGTTGACCAGAACGTCTCATATACATTTTTAGAGGATGACATACGGCTTAGTGGATAGTTAGAAAAAAGAGAAAGAATGGATTCGGCGAAGAGTTGGTTCCAAAAATTTCAGCCGCGTGATAAGTTGCAGGCTTCAACCAAGAATAAGGGACCCACTCTTGTGGATAAAGAGGGGATGGAGTCGATTTCAGAGGAAGAAGCATCTAATATAACGAAACAGAGAGTTGCGGCAGCAAAGCAATACATTGAGAAGCATTACAAGGAGCAGATGAAGAGTTTGCAGGAGAGGAGAGAGCGGTAAGCTTCTTGTCGACTTCTGGTTGTGTGTTTTCATCTTAAGATTTGAGGTGCGAATGTTGTATTTGGAAAAAATATATTATGATAAGTAGATGGCCCTTGGATGTTGTGCCAGTTGCTGTTCCATATATACATTAAAAGCTAATAATGGAAGCTTCAAAACCAAGCAGCAGTTGCATTGTTTTACTAGAATCTATTTCCCAGTGAGTCATTATATAACTATGATATTCCTGAGTCATTTTTTCAGTATCAATGACACCGATGGACAAAGAATTTTCTCCTTTTGTAGTGCTTCAGCTGCTTTTATATTGTTTGGAATATTGCTTTTGTGTTTAGAAACCTACATCTGTATATGTCGATGTGGAGCCTTTGATAGCCATCTGAGTTTGTCCTAATTTGGCATTACATCTGAGCAGGCGGAGTGTGCTGGAGAAAAAGTTAGCTGATGCCGATGTATCTGAGGAGGATCAAAACAATCTTTTGAAATTCCTGGAGAAGAAGGAGACAGAATATATGCGTCTTCAGAGGCACAAAATGGGTGCCGATGATTTTGATTTGCTGACCATGATCGGAAAAGGCGCATTTGGTGAGGTATTGCGATTTCTGACAAGGGTTATTCTCCATTTGTCATTGTCTTTGATGGTAATTTTAGTCTACAAACTTATGAACATTGCTCGGTTATATGAATCTGCATGCCTCACAGGGCATTGCCATGGACAAGCTTATGTCTTAGCTCAATGAAAAATGCATGCAATGGTAATCGATCATCTAGTTGCATACAACAGAAAGTTGATGGTCTTGAACGTGATATTCTCTTACAAACACTTCTATCACACTTGCAAAAGTAGTTGCATTCATTCCCGGCAAGATGAACAATAAGCAGATGTTTTTCATTTCATAGCTGACCCTGAAATTATGGTATTAGCCTTTATATTGATAATCATTCTTTTAAGTGAGCGAGCATGGGACTTTGGCTATGAACCCAACCAGGAGTTGCTTGAGCAATCACTGACATTGCCTTACTGCCATTGAACCATTACCTTTATGAACTAGCTAAGCCTTTTAGGTTCAGCAGGGCGGCCGTCAGCGTATAATAGAAATAAGCTATTTATGACTAAGACATGTTTGGTCCCTTCTGTTGCAGGTCCGGGTTTGCAGGGAAAAAACCACAGGTCATGTTTATGCTATGAAGAAGCTTAAGAAATCGGAGATGCTTCTTCGAGGACAGGTACCTTCAGTACTATCTCAATGTTTATTTATTGTACCACGGCTCACAGGAAATTTGTTCATGATCACCTTGATATAGAACTTACAAGTCATTAGTAAAACAAACTAAATATAAGGAAAAACACCGTTGAACCAATGCTCATTCACATAAGCTATTTCAATGCTAATTTTTCCCATTAATTTCATGTCTTAGCGTTTCCTGCTCTCAAAGCGTCCTTGTTCCGTTTCCTGTATGGTCTTTGTCAATATTCTCAACTTCGTATTCTCATGTTTGTCCCATTTCATCTTCTTAGAGGAACTTCTGACCCTGTTATACTCCTTTGCGCTTCTCTGTGCAGGCTGAGCATGTAAAAGCAGAAAGGAATCTGCTTGCAGAGGTCGACAGCAACTGCATTGTCAAGCTTTACTGTTCTTTCCAAGATGAGGAGTACCTTTATCTCATTATGGAGTATCTTCCTGGAGGTGATATGATGACTTTATTGATGAGGAAGGACACATTGACAGACGATGAGGCTAGATTTTACGTCGCAGAAACAGTTTTGGCCATCGAGTCAATCCATAAACATAACTACATACACAGGTTTGTGGTCAATTTTGGGTTGCATTTCAGGCCTGACATGTTCATTGTTGCACAAACCTTCATGTTTTTTTGTTTGCAGAGATATCAAGCCGGACAACTTGTTACTTGATAGATTTGGTCACTTGAGACTGTCAGACTTCGGCCTATGCAAGCCATTAGACTGCAGTACTCTTGAAGAAAAGGATTTTGAGGTTGTAAACCAATCATCTACATCAGATGAGCAATCGGCTGCTCCAAAACGTAGCCAACAAGAGCAATTACAGCACTGGCAGAAGAATCGGAGGATGCTTGTAAGTGACAAGGAATCGCTCCATGAACAGCTCATCCTAAAATATACTCATATCCCGACGTGCTTTATTGCACAAATCCCCTTTTGAGCTCACATCATACGAGACGCTACATACATCAGATTTTGCATGCTTCAAATTTACAGTTTTTGTAAACCATGCCTTGGTACCTTGTTAAGATATGAGTAATAGCCTCTTGCACTTCATTTGTTTTTACAGTAAGCTTTAACCTCACACCAGGGAAATTGACATCTGCTTCTTTGATATTCTCTAGGCTTACTCCACTGTTGGGACGCCTGACTATATTGCCCCTGAAGTTCTTCTCAAAAAAGGATATAGTTTGGAGTGTGACTGGTAAGTGGTTAATTCTCATCAGTATCCTGCTTCTTTTTCGTTCAGAACTTGTCAGTATTTGTATTATGCCTTTGTTATTGTTCACAGGTGGTCGCTTGGTGCTATAATGTTTGAAATGCTTGTTGGGTACCCACCTTTCTATTCTGATGATCCCATGTCAACATGCAGAAAGGTAGCTTCTCTAGTGCTGCCTAGCAAGTTGCTATTCTTCGGTGTTTTTTCGGACTCCACATCCATTATATTGTTGATCATCGTACTTCTAATGATTTGCTAGGCTGTATTTATCATAACTAGTCTACCACAAGTGATTTTATGTAGAACTATCTATAATGGGGTGCTTCCACCGTGTGACAACTGACATTGACCCTATCTAATCACAACTAATTTTAAAGTAAAATACATAAACTAGGATCCAACGTAAGGGAAAGATGAATTCTTAGCTAAATGTGCTCAATATACACCACAATGCAGGAATCCCTGATAATGCTTCAAGGGCTTCAACCATCAATATATATTTAAATCATATCGTACAATTTTCAGAGCATCTGATTTAAATATCTAACAGGAGCTCATGCTTTTTCGGACATGCCAGATGATTAATTTTCCATGATATTCTGCTTTGGCCTTAATAACAGATTGTAAATTGGAGAACTCATCTGAAATTTCCCGACGAAGCAAAGATATCATCGGAAGCAAAGGATCTCATCAGTAAGTTGCTGTGCAATGTCAGCCACAGGTTGGGATCAAAGGGTGCCGACGAAATCAAGGTTTCTAACATATTGGCATGTCCTGATCTACTATCTTACATGCAGTATGGATTTAGGAGGTTATCTTTGTCTTCTTTTTTGTGACTAGGCTCATCCTTGGTTTAATGGCATTGACTGGGAGAGGATATACCAAATGGAAGCCGCCTTCATCCCTGAAGTTAATGATGATTTAGACACACAGAACTTTGAAAAGTTCGAGGAGGTAGCTAATTAGTTTCTGGTGTTAGTCTTATCAAAAGCGGTTTTGTACACAGATGAAATATTCTTTTGACTCTTTTTTTTTTTTTTTCCTATTCTGTAGTCTGACCATCATGTTCACACATCATCGAAGTCCGGACCATGGAGAAAGGTAACGTTAAATTTTTTGAGGATCAGTTAACATTGATATCTAAAGCTATCATTTTATCACTTCCCTTTTTTGTGGCCATGCTTGATTTTTGATTATGCTGTGTCTATGTGCGCCTAATTTAGAGTTGTAGGACCTGAATTCGGATGTTTTATCTCACCCAGATGCTCTCATCGAAGGACCTGAATTTTGTTGGATACACATACAAGAACTTCGAGATTGTGAATGATTATCAAGTTCCCGGGATGGGTCTGTCTCTCTCTCCCTCTCTCTAATTAACCATATGCGTGGTCTGCATATACCCAACATACGTTATTGACAACTTAGGCCAAGTCCTATCGTAGCTTATTTAGTTTGTCAGTGACTCGATGTGCTCTCGCCGATTAATGCAGCTGAACTGAAGAAGAAGACAAACAAGCCCAAGAGACCATCGATCAAGTCACTCTTTGGTAAGTTTTACACATCAGATTTATTTCTTGGTTTTGTTTTTCTGGTTCCGCAATATTCTGCTGTGGAACATTCATCTGTTTTGTGCTGTTCTGGTTTCATGATAATTTCCGGACAATGGACAGTTTTCTACACCTATTAGCCTACTTGTACAACTGCAGCCTCACATTTTTGTTTTTCGGATTTGTGTTTCTGGTTAATGATGGAGTAATATGTAATGGAACATTCATCTGTTTTGGAGTGTGTTATTCTTATGAACAAGTTTCTATACTTAATAGCCCACCTTAAAACCCCAGCCGGACGGATTAACCCACTCGATTGCAAGCAGTGAGTATTGGGTTGCATGGCTACGTCCTTGAGGCCATTAGATCCACTAGAATTTGAAGCTTGTCCATCAAGATGATGTTGAATTTTACAGTCAGCTCAACTCCTACTGAAGTGCCTCCCGAATTGTGATGATTTTTTCCCTTGAGTGTGTTACCACTGATGATCAAGAATGAGGTCACATTATTTCCTGCTTTGATTAATACCTAATCAACTCATATATTCCCCGATTTATGCGTCACAGAGGAGGATTCGAGCAGCTCGGAAGGCGCTTCTAGCGATCAATCAGTCGAAGGAAGTTTCTTGAATTTATTGCCTCCACAGCTTGAAGTATCTCAAGGCCAAACGGATCCTTCTCCTCCAAAGATGCTCTAATCTGCTATACATAGTTGAACTAATGAGCCTCCTGTCGATATCACATAGCGCAAATAGTCCATCTCCCTGAACGGTCAAATGGGGCGGGCGATTTTCCCTCTTTCCTGCTCCCTGTCTCCTCTTCACTGACTGAATTCTCTCCTGACACAACACAGTGAAGCATACAGGATCATGTCAGTCGCTCATGCTCTTCCAAGAGTAGCTCTCAAATGCTTGTTTTTGTTGCACATTTGCTTCGACTACAGCTACCTGATGCATTTGCGCAATGGTCGACTATGGATTTCCTGAAGATATACATGTTGAAGCTAATTTTTCGGTATTGTTGGTGTATAGTGTGTACTTTTTCGCTAAGAAGGAAAGAAAAGTGTAAAGCAAAGTACTGACAATGTCATTCTTTTGATCTTTGGTCCCCTTGTATAATATATGATCACAATTTTCTTTGATCAATGATATGGAAATACACAAATTTCGAAATGGGTTTTCGGCGATTGTAATTTGTATCATTACATTCAAATTGTGTTCGTGTCACTAATTAGATGGCGATTCTGGTTCTCCTGTAACATGGAAATTTGATTGTTCTTCGTGGATTGTGATTGTTTAACCGTAGATGTCTTGCATTTTCGTTTCAAAGGATTAAGAAGTTGACATTCTTAGAAAAACAGGTATCTTCAACTTTCTGGAATCGGTCTAAATTTGGACCAACAAATCTTCGTCAATTATCTAGCTTTTCTATTTGTCAGCATATTGTGGGCGAACGCAGATATATAGGCTTGGCACGCGTTGCAACCTTGTTTGAGTAATACATGTAATGCAATTAACGGTACTAGTCTGTAGATATAAATTTGTACCGTCTTCATAGCAAATAAATTTAAAATTAGAACTTGAGAACCTTGTCTCATGAAAACATTGTTAGTGGTACAGTTTGGCAATTAGTAATTTATCAAGTAGATACCAGAGTTCATTTCTGAGTTGATCTTTTCTTCATGTATATCCATAGCACTTATGATCAAGTCATGCAAACCAATTCAAGATCGTGATAAAAGTTGCGCACCACTCCTTGCATCGACTCCCAACTCAAGTACTCCTTACATACATGTATGTTACGATTGATTATGATTTTCATTCTTTTAATTAAATATAAGATAATTTAACAATAAAAATAACTGTCACCTATATTACACAATAAATTTATAAATAATATAATTTAATTGTTTAAAAATTTAAATTAATTAAAATTCATTTTGATATAAATGATAATCTCATTTTAAAAAATTATTTTCAAAAAGATATAGCCTTCCACCTTAATTCTCCTTGGCATCACTCACCCCCTGCAGCCCCCACCCGCTTGCCACCCCTCTCATCCAGATCCGATCTCTCTTTCCCATCACCCTCACTCTCCTTCCCCTCCACCGCCACCACTACCGCACCAACCTTCACGCGTCGCCCCCACCGCCAATTTTCCTTCCCCTCACTGCCATTCTCACTCTCCCACCGTCGGCTCAACAACCGCGTCCTCGACTCCGATTCTCAGTTACCGATTCCGCAGGTCTATCCTCTTTCTCCAGATCCTTACGATTTTTGTTGATATTGATTGTGTGTGAGTATGTGATCATTGTGTTTGAGTTGTGTGGAAGATCAGGGACGCAGTCAATTGAGGACTGCGTGGTTCAGAGAATGGGATTGGTGGACGGGGAAGTGTGCGGTGGGAGGTAATGTTCCGCTTCTGTTGCTCCAGTTGCCTCAGATCGAGTTCAATGCTCGGAACTTGGCGGCCTGGAATACTACGGCTCTTTCGGCTATTCCTTGGCTGGTATGGATGGTGAAAGCTTTCGAGATTGAGTGCTTGTTTTAGTCGTGTTCTGATGTCGATTTTTAGGGTAGGGTGGGGCAACTACTGTTTCTCCGGCGGACGTATTAGTTTCTCCGGTCGGATTCCAACGGACGTACTACTGATCTCGGTCAGATTTCGACCGACGTATTACTTGCTTCGATTCTGACGGACATACTAGTTTCGGCCGGACGTACTAATTGTTCCTCTAGGATTCCAGTGGACGTACTAGTTTAGCAGAACATATTATTTGCTCCGGTTGGATTACGACGAACGTACTACTTGCTCCGATAGGAGGTATTAGTTGCTCTGGTCGGATTCCGATGGCCGTACTAGTTTTTTTTAGACACATACTACTTTTTATAAACGTACTATTTTGTTTTATAGGCGTATTATTTGGGGTCGAGTGTAGGTGGGGTAGGGGTGGAGTACGGTTGGGGTTGTACCCGATGGAATTTATGAAAGTTAGTGATATCTCTTGCAATAAAATCTTTCAAGTAGTATTTCCGCAACATTTTTGCTTGATATAAACACATACAGTAATTGAAAGGGAAAAACGGATTTAATGGATGGACGTGAGAGATCCAAATGATTGAGATTTTAAGTTGATATTTTGAAAGTTCGAATAAAAAATAAAAACAAACTCAATAAATGAAAATTCAATAATTTATAAAGCGGGAATCTATATCATTGGATTCCATTTATGATATTAAAATTATTTGTGATATGTGACATATTTATCAAATTCGAGTTGAAAACGGTTGACAATAACATTAGAGACCTAGGAATATGTCCTTATTTCCCAAAGAGATAGTATAAGAACTTTTTTTTTTTGATCAGGAGATATAAGAACATTTAATTGCATCAAAACACAATCCAAGCTGATGTCAGATGCATAATCAATCCCATCCAAATAATGTGATTGGCACTTTGACAGTTCCTTAATCATCGGTTTTCTCTCTCTCCATCTTATCAAAATTGCGTTATCAACTAACCCATTTCCTCTGTCTTCCTTTTCTCATCTCAACCTAAAAGCTCAAATTCGTTGACTCTCTTATCCCAAATCATCATTCATTCACATACCCATTTGGACAATATCATTTCCCATTCCTTCAAAATTAGGGTTTCAATTTTGATTCTCCAAGCTTAGGATCTAGGGTTTTAATCCGATCATGGTTTTGGTGAGAGAAAGTCTTGATCTTGGAACCTGGGCAATTTTGATAATCGATTTGGTGAACTGGGATAGCTCTGATTCGATTCTAGGTTGAGTGGATTGAGCTTGTTGGGTTGTGTTTGGTGAAAAAGAGAGGATTTTTGGGAGGGAATTTGGGGGATAAGGGTTTGTGTGTATGTGGATTGGAGTGATTGGTTGTGGGTGGGATTGAGATTGAAGGGGGATGGGGGAGTATAGGAGGATGGATCATATACTTGGTGCTAAATTCAAGATGGGGAGGAAAATTGGAAGTGGATCATTTGGAGAGCTTTATTTGGGTATGATGAAAGATCTCTTATCTTCTTATGTATACATTTGTTGGGTTTATTTTCTCTCTGTTTAGTGATTTGTATTGGAAATTTACTGATGCATTTCATTGAGAAGAGTTTATGATGTGTTGATTTTGTTGATCCAGGTACCAATATACAATCTGGAGAGGAAGTGGCTATCAAGATGGTAAATATTTTATTTTTATTGGTCAAATTACTACTTTTTTTGGGTGATAATTAGAGGATCAATGTTTGGTCAATGATGATATGCATGTGTTTGTCAATTGCATTCATGCAAGAGATTGTCGACTTAATATGGTAGATGCAGTTAGAGTCAGAGATAGTACGAACTGAATTGCATTAGTACTGAATTGGGAACTTCTCAATTGTTTCATTTAAGAATGCCACATGATATTATGCCTGTTCAGTCTATTGTGTTCCTTGGGTTTGAATGATCAGTAGCTTGATCCAATTTTAGTAGAAAACTTACCTTTAGCTGGTCAAGGGTGTAATGCTTATGATGTAAACTCATCGCCTCGTATGGAATATTTTGAAACTAACACTTGATAAGTCTTTCTTTATTTGCTCGGGGGTAGTTACTAGCTATAATCTTTTGTTTCATTGCTTTCTCATACTGTTGCCCTGCTTCTCAGGAACCTGCTAATACCAGGCATCCACAACTTCAGTATGAATCAAAACTGTATATGCTTCTTCAAGGAGGAAGTGAGTTCCTTGCCATTTTACATAAATATGATTGGGATTTTCTGTCTCAGAATATTCATGTTTTGGAAGAATAGGATTTAAATATAGAAAGCATGCTGCTCATCAGCAATCAAACAATGTGGAGTGCATACAACTGCAGTTCAGCTAAGTTAACAATAAATGTGTTTCTCAAAACTGTTCCTTCAGAATGTAGGGCTGCTGAATGTTTTCTTGGTATTAAATCAAATCATAAATAGATGGATGCTAGTTATATTGAATTATCTTAACTTGACTAAAGCTGTTCTTGGATAAAAGATGTTCTGATCACTGGCATTTTGGGCCTTGATGTAAAAGAGGCTTCCTTATCTTACATTTGTTAATTGTGCTCATGATTATGTAGCTGGAATTCCTCATTTGAAGTGGTATGGAGTTGAAGCTGATTATAATGTCATGGTCATTGATCTGCTTGGAACAAGCTTGGAGGATCTATTCAATTATTGTAATCGGAAGTTTTCGCTGAAAACTGTTTTGATGCTTGCAGATCAACTAGTGAGTGCCTCAATCATAGTTATCTTTACCTGTGGTGTTTGCTACTTATTAATGCTAAGCTATTGGATATTGACCCTTTTTCTTTTCAATTCAGATAAGCAGGGTTGAATACTTACACTCCAGAGGATTTCTTCATCGTGATATAAAACCCGATAACTTCTTAATGGGTCTTGGCCGCAAAGCTAATCAGGTATATGTTTCGGACCTTCGGTAGTGCACTTTCCGTTCCAGTTTGTGTCCACTGTAACATTTTCCTGATCTCTTTTTGTATATCACTTGTGATGGTAGATGCTGACATTCTTTAGACTTTTCTCGATCTCAACTATATGATTAATTATCTAATATTTTAGGTCTATATGATTGACTTTGGATTAGCGAAAAAGTATAGGGATCTTCAAACTCACAGGCACATCCCATACAGGTAATCCTTGATGAGCTTGTCTCAAGAACATCTTTTACTTCAAATTTTGTGGTTTGCATATATCGCATGTGTAATTCACTGCCACAGCTACTATGGGTCTAAGCTGAAGTGCTTGCTGAGAAATGACCAATGGTTTATGGGTGCCTTATCCATTAGGCCTATCTTTTTCAGCTTGTGGTATACTTTATTCAGATTAGTCTCAAAATCGTTTACAAAAGCATCATTTGTTGGGCCAACTTTTATAGTTTTCCCCTCTGTAATGATTGGGTGAATCACTACTTTTTGTCATTAAGATGGTTTTATTCTATGCATTTTTGCAGGGAAAACAAAAGCCTGACTGGAACGGCTCGATATGCAAGTGTCAATACTCATCGTGGGATTGGTGAGTGAACAGTCATTTGTAGTACATGATCACATTATAAAGTTACGTATCTTAAGTGGCAAAGTCTAATCTTATGCTGTATTCTTACACTACAGAACAAAGCAGAAGGGATGACATGGAATCTCTTGGTTATGTGCTAATGTACTTTTTACGAGGAAGGTATGTCTAAATCACACCCCTGTAACTCTAGATAGTTTCCTTTAGTGCTTCATAGATCGAGGTTAGATTTGTTGCTAGTCGATATTTATTTATTTCGTCTATATTTTGGACCAGTCTCCCGTGGCAGGGACTTACAGCGAACACCAAGAAACAGAAATATGAAAATATCAGTGAAAAGAAGATGATGACACCTATAGAGGTATGGCGATATTCCTATCATGTACACCTTTGTTTATGGCAATTCGAGTTCTGACACATGGAAAGACAGTATAATGTTATCAGAATCCATATTTGTGGATTTGCTGAGTAATGTAGCTGGTGATACTATCATAGATTAGTTAACTTTCGCATGCTATTATCTGTTGCAGGTTCTTTGCAAATCATATCCTCCGAAGTTTGCATCATACTTTCATCATTGTAGATCATTGCAATTTGAAGATAAACCTGATTATAAATATCTAAAGATGCTTTTCAGGTCCCTTTTTGTCAAGGAAGGTGAGCGACCTCAAAATCCTGAGTCACTAAATTTTCCTTTTCTCTGACATTGTTATTTGTGTCTTGTATATACATGTTGTTGTGACACAGAAAATTAGAGCTTGATCACTTAGTTCATACCGCCATAATTTTAACACTCCCTCAAAAGAAATACCAGGGCTTCACTCACTGTAGTCAATTTTTCTTAGATGTAGCAAAAGGCTTTGGGCCTTTATTTGGGAAACCTCTGCTGTAAGAAGCTCCAGACAACTATGTCAAAGAATGGCATTTGTATCAAACTATAGATTAGGTGGTTGGGGTTGGTGGTTTCAGCAGTTCTCATTTTCATATATAATTTTTTGACGTGTTTTCAGTACTTTTCACCACTTCTGTGTATCCATCGGGCACACCTTTTTTCCTCTGGTGTTGTTGGATGACACTCATCAGTCAGAAACTCAGAATGTTGGCACAATAAGTTACCATACGCCATATCCTAACGTTCTTGTTTGATTGTGGGAGGGTTGCATTTGATATCTTTTGGATGCACTGAATAATTCTTGACTACATGCACTAGCTAGTAAAATGAATCCCGTTTATTTACAATGCTAAATGTGCAGGTTACCAGTTTGATCACATATTTGATTGGACACATAACTACCCTCATATTGGGGGCAGCTCTAGAGCACATGTATGCCTCTTTGTCTCATCTACGTCATTATCTTTCCCGAGTAATTGTTTTAGTTGCGTGATCTTTTTTTCTTTCTATGTGTTCTAGCATGCTGGTGCTAGAACTGGAATAAATCTCGGACCTTCTGCAGACCGACCAGAACGGACCTCTGGTAAGTCAATTGTGTTGCAATGACTTAGTCCCATATCCTGTTATTCTAATATCGTACTGTACAATGTTCTAACGATTTCCTTGAAAATAAGTTAGGTGTGGTGTTAAAGGGAAAAAACATTTGTTTTCAAGGAGCAGGATCACTGTAGAACCGATGAAGTTCTGCTCATAAATCATAAATCTTCTCTCTGATGGCAGGGCGAGAAATTCGGGACAAAGTTACTGGTGCAGTGGAAGCCATGTCTAGAAAGCAGGTTCTTGCCTCTGCTGATCACACCAAGTACAGAATCTCTCATGATGCCGCCTTGTTGAACTTGGTATGCACCATCTTTCCACCATATATTTTACAGCAGAAATACAGAGAACATAAAATACTAAGTACATGATTTGAGGAAGAAGTTCAACTTATTTCTTCCAGGGTTGCACAAGTTCCATCGAATGCAGTTTTCTGCACTATTACGCCAATCGGTGTGTTGTCCCCTATATAAATTGTAACACTACTAGATGTTCCCATATTGAGAAAAAGCAAGGGGAAAGCTGCGGTAACCATGGCAATCAACTGTTGTCTGGGTTGTCATTGAAGCTTGACCCTCTCCTAACTGACCCGTAATCAGATTCCACATATCTAAATTTTCTACCTATAAAATGCTGGTTTTGTGCTTACTGCAAAATCTTATTTTTAAGCTTGGCTGCTTGTAATGTTGATGTGGATGGTATATGGATTTTTTTTTCTCTCTTTATCCATGCAATGTTAAAATTTCCATGGATATGAGTGGAACTGCAGTTTTTCATAATATTATAATTTGTACCCTCTGCAGCGTGATGGCAATAAAGGAGCCGCATCAAAGCTCACCAGTTCATCCAGAAGAGCCATTCTTGGAAGCAGTCGGCCAACTCCCGATGAACTTGGCCTCTATGAGCCTAGTCGATCTGCCATGAAAGCAACACAGCAGCAATCTCCAGCTTCGTAGTCTCTTCACAACAGGGCCGAGTCTAGAACCCTATCTCGAGCCCGTGCTTCAAGAACCAATGAGGTCGACCATGTCCGGAGCTTGGAGCTCCTCTCCATCAAGAAGTAGATGACCAATACAATGAAAGATAATCTTGTTTACAGGTGAAATCATAGGGATGCTCGTTTCCGTCATCCTGAGGATTTTACTTATGTGATTAATCTGTCTTGTGAAATACGGGTTTGCCCCAAGTTATATCATGGTAACCTTTCTTGATTGATGAATTCTGATTACTTTGTAATGCTGTTTGCATTAATTTGATTTTAACGGAAATCCCAGAATAATTGGATATTTTGTTTTCAACCCAAAGCTTGTCGCTCTTGTATAGTGCTGAAAATGTTGATATGAAAGTAGTATGGAACTGTGCTCCTCTACTTCATGTGTGGCGTTTCCTTGTAAGATCAGGCAACAAATTATATGTACCATCATGTCGCTCTTGTCATGTGGTGCCTCTTGCAGCAGTTTATGTTTTGTCAGTAAAACTAGTTCACCGGGTGTGAGCGGATTCATGAGCTGATTTTATAGTGTTGATTCCGCAGATCAGTTTTCTATTCGGGGATTTTTCACCTTATCGGACGAAATAATCATTACGATTATGATGGACTTCGATAAATCTCCTCTATTTCTTATTCCCCCTGATGCAACAACAGAAATCTCATACTAGCTATTAAATGAAGACAGAATACGATTCATCTTGATCAGCATTGTACGCCAAATAAATTCCTTAACAATAAGCTGCATTTTCCTGAAGCCTCATCTGCTGATAAAATTTTGCAATGAACTCCTCAGCCTTGGCATCGATCATTTCGTCGCCTACAATCCCATCATAATATGCATCATTATAGCTCTCCTCATCATAATCACCATCCTCATTATCAAGCTCCTGAAGATTTTGAGCCGAAGCATAACGGCTCATCCCTCCTGACGAAGACGATGATGACAATGGTGACATAAATCCGAACTCGAGCAAGGGTGTCGAATTCGATGCCACCAGGGGCTCAGGCTCTTCTCCAGTCTCCAAGGTCACTGGCGGCAGCGGTGGTGAGTGCAGGGTGGTTTTGTCTTGGAGGTGTAGGTTGCGGACGGAGAAAAACAGCCTTGCAATGGACTTGGGTTTCTTGGCCTTTCTTCGTAACATGAACAACGTTGCTGCCTTTATGAGGTTATAAAAGGCGCTTCGCCTTTTCTTCTTAAGAGGGCCGCATTGTGGTGGTTTCTTGGCCGCAACATTATTCGTGACCGAGCTTGTTATGGGAGCCGCATTCGTGGATGCCAAAGAGGTCGTCGTGAAGGTGGTGGTCAGGGTATCTATCGCCGTAATGCTGGTGAGAACCTCTCCCATGGAAAGAGGAAATCTAGCTAAATGATATGATATGTATATGTTTATGTATGAACTTGCCTTTGCTCCCTTTTTTTTCTCCTCTCCCTGCAAAAATGCAGGGGTAGAGGGAAAATGGGGCCCTTTCTGGCTTGAGATGGTATTGGTTTGGGAATGTGTTGGGTGTCTTATATTTATAGGAAACTAGAAATCTGAAAGTCCGAAAAATGGTTGGCTATGCACCATCGTTTTCGAGTTGCTTAGATGAAATTATAAAAGTCAACCACGACATCGAAAAAAAAAAAATTCATGCTTAAGAAATAATTCCGAGGTAATGTCCATACTTTTTCATCATATATACCTCTCTTTTCTCCACAAGACCATGTTGGTATGCTACACTATATAAATAGCCCTCTAATTCGAATCCAGCCAGTCAAACATCTCCAAACTGATCTCAAATAAAAACCTGTCGCAATATCTTTACTGAAAGTTTCAACGGTGAGGCGGAGGAGTAACACCGCGGCTCAGTGTGCATGGAGCCTCCTGCAGCTGACAAGACTGCTTAAACGCCAACTCAAGCTGGAGCTAAAGCTGGCGACTAAGAACCTTAGAGAGCGAGATCCACATTGAAAGGGTCGATGGCCAGGCTGCCTGTGTGTAGGGATCAACATGAGTTCTGTTGATCACGTTGACAGCAGATGCTGTCACCATTGTGATGGAAACTGGGAGAACGTGGCTGATGAAGTAGTCGAGAACGAGAACGTTTTGGACAACCAATGCAAAAATCTAGATGATAGAGGGATCGACGTGAAGGCGGAGAAGTTCATAGCTAAGTTCTATGAAGAATTGAAGCTGCAGAGACAGATCACATGGGGTAGATATGATGAAATGATCAAAGAGGGGAGCAAGCTGAATCACCACGCTATATAGTACTATGGCGTAACCTTAGACTCCTGTTTTTCATCTTGTAAGTCAGGGTTCTCATAACACGATTGATTCTTACAGTTTTGCAACATCGTCGATGTACACAGCTAATATATACGAAATCCACAAGTAACCTTTTTGCACAGCTAGCATAGTCCACTACTTTACATATGGAAGACAAATTTAACGAAAACTCAAACTTATCATGACATCAAATATATTATTTATATCTTAACATATCCCTCATATTAATGTTATCTGAGCTTTTAGGAGCTCCCCATTAGAAGTAGTGTGGCTGGCTCGAGGGCGGAGCTCCCCCCCTCACAATAGGGACATGCCTGTAACTGCAATCAATAAAGGGAAAATAGAAATTTTCAAGTGTAAGATAAATGAACTCTACAAGATTATAATGTTGAAGCGTTTTTCCTGACCCATCACAAACAAAAAAGAAAATAAATTTAGAGAGGTTTCAATTGCCGGGAATCGAACCCGGTTTCCGAGGTGAAAACTAGATATCTTTACCGATGGACGAGAATGAATTTGTTCCTAGTTTTGAGGGAAAAAAAAAATTAGTTTTCTAATATAAAATTTTTAACGTAATTTGCCCAAATACAACCACGGAGTTTTGTGCGCTTCCGAGTTCTGCTGGAACAAAACTCGAGTTTGTGTGTTAGTTGCAGCAGTATTCAGAATAATTGTTGTAAGAAACTCTTCATAATGCTACTGACATTCACCATGGCGACCATTAAGTTGTGAACATTCACCGATCTTCACAAAGAATGTGTTGCATCTACAGTGAGAAACCAGAAACTTTTTCACTCGACACAATAAAATATGGATTCGCACTGGAACACCGACAGAGTACAATGTTCAGAAGATATTCTTCTCTAAGTATACAACATCTATGGCTGTCGCTGTTTCTTTCACATCAATCACAAACTGAACTACTCCTTCGCAGACAAAGCCTTCTCTTGAGTGACAAAATCTAGAAAGATCTTGAGTACTTCTTGATCTCATGCACGATGGTTGCGAAAGTGACAATCTTACTGGTGGGCACACCAGGAATCTTCTTCACAAAGTCCGAGAAACGAGTGTAGTAGAGCAGAAGCTGGGTCAGTGTAGCCCTCAGGATATCCATACCACATAGGAAGTTGCTGAAAGAAGTGATCACATCCTTGTGCATCAGCTCTATCGTTGCTTTCCATCTACTATCGAAATCCTTCATAAGTGGCTCGACTTCGGCGACCGTGACTGGGTTCTCGTTGTTGGAGTTCGGGTTCTCGGCTGTTTAACATATTCAAAACGGCAGATCATGACCCAAAGTCATAATAAAGAAACAAGATGAGGATTTGTAATTTCCAAGACTTTGTCTGCTATATCCATGGAGATTTGTTCCGAGGATAACAAGTGTCTGGTATTAGAAGGAAAAAGGTGAAGGCGGAATGATTTTTTTCCTGGGATATGCTGCATATAAGTGAATTTTGACACATACAATTATATCATGTGGGTGCTATGAGAAATAAACCTTTGCATTTTCCTCAACACGACCACAATGCAATCTGCCTTGAAGCAATTGCCATCCAGCAAAAAAGTCAATACATTCATGAATCATGCTTTTAGATTACTTACATGTTGCTCTGGTTTTCAGAAAAATAATGAGATCTCTGAAATGCTCCATAATCAGTTCTTCCTGCAGAGAAATGAAACGGGTTAAACGCCAAATATAATGAAGCCACCAGCAGGGGCCTGTATCAGCAAGGACCCGAATCTAAGCTGCTGAGAATTGGCTGGATTCGGCCAGAAATTATGGTAGAAAGAATGCTAGCAAAGTCGGCCCTCACATTTTAACTACTCTTTTTTATGTGTGATTCATAACATAAGTTAGAACTTAAGCAAAATAAACTCATTCATTCTTACCTTACCCAGAGCCAAAAGGCAACCTTTTGTTGGCCCCGGAAAGATGGGTGAAAATAGTCTTACCTCACAAACGGAGAGGATGTTTCTGTTGAGAATCAAATCTATCACCAAGACATCCTTTAAGAAATGTCTAATCCATAGGTCAGACCCATTCTCTAGAGATTAAGCAAGAAATGGTCTTTTCATATCACTTAGGCTAGCTAGAACTCAAGCAAAACAACACATCGATTTTCTATTAACTTCAAACACCTTGGATTTAGAACATAGACCAACTTTTGGCAAGCAGCTCAGGAACTATCACAAGCATCTCTCATTGTGGAAATTAGATTAATGATTAACTTAAACCGCCCTGCTAAACCGTGTACAGTTAGCCAGGATCAGACATAACTAAACCCACGATGAAGTATAGTCTTTGGAAGTATCAAGTATGCATTGATTACTCACCACGAAGTTCAGTGTATTATTCTTGAGCAATTCCTCAAAATGCGTTTGGATCTTTGCCCCTTCAGGACCAGCTTCCTGAAATTCCATAGATAGCGTCAAAAGAAGTGCCCATGAACTTTTTTATATGAAAGAGCCATGAGGACAGCAACTTCATTAGAAGAAGAGGAAGATGAACAACTCAGCACACCAAGTGGGAAAAAGGTTGAGCCTTTCTCACCAGACAAAGTACCTTTAAAACAGCTATTGTCATATCATAGTTATTGATAAGGAACACAATCCGCGACTTTGCTTTCGGAAATTGCTGGGACAACTTAATTAGTAAATCATCCACCGCCATTCTAAGTCTCTCCAGGTTCAGATCAAGCTGCCAACAATAAAGGAGAGCCGAATATTATGCTTCAGCTGCCTGCAATACATCAGATTTGTTGAAGGGTTCAAATTAGTCCATACCTGGCCATCTCCATATTCAGTGTTAAGGTGGATGAGTGAAGCTGTGAACTCAGCATAACGTCTCATGAGATAATGAGGATGAACATCATCTTCCCACAATGTTCTCACATTTGCATTGCGTAAGCTACTAAGGTGCAAGTCGAAAACCATCTTGAAACGAGGCCATAATGCAATATTAATCTGTTCAAATCATTGACACAGTTAGTACAAAATCAATGTGGATGCATTCTAGAGATGGTCCACAATAGTCAACGTAAAGCTTGTTTCTGATGCTTTCTACTAGAGCCACATTCCTCCGCAAATCTTGACAAGTAACTTTTCAAATCCTTATGACAATATCGTCAATACTTGCATCAAGACACCCAACATCATCCAAGTACACAAGTTTGATCTTCAATGGCATACAATGGCCTATATGAAGGCCGAGAGAGAAACGAGTGAAGGAGATCAAAACATCCTTTGGTTCCCTTTTAGTATTACTTATTGATTCTTTACAGTGTTTTCTCCTAAACCACCAAAACTGGAGCAAGGGTCAGCCACCAGCATTGCTGAATCGCTGAACCACTGAATCATTGATACACTTAGGGCTTGTTTGGTATCGTTGTTGTTTTTTATTTTCTGTTTTCGTTTCACTGACCGATGAAATAGAATTGTTAGGTATTAATTTATGTTTCTTAAGTGGATGAAACAGAAGCAGAAAATCAGAAAAAATGATTTTCTATTTTTTATTGCATTCAAGATTCTCTTTACAAAAAAAATTATTTAATGAAGTGTTTTTGGGTTTCGCTACTGGTTTTCTGTTTCTCTTACTGGTTTTAATTTTCACAGTTTTAGCCCGTAATACCAAACAACCCCTGAGAAGTTGTAAGCTTCACTCCTGAGACCCAATAGTGACAACAATAATAACTAAATGACACCGATTGTAAACCTCCCTCCCTTTTTATTGGCCTCGCTCCACTTCCTTTTACTTGTCTTCTCTTCGTCTAAAGTTGCCAAGTACGTTCTAAAAAATGCATGATTTAAATCGAATATACTCATCATTTCATAAACTGAATTTTTTGTCAGGTACCACCTTTCGGTGAGATGTTCCCAGGACTATTGTATAGATCCATTTTTTGTATCCCCAGACTCGAGGCTATCCTAGATTTTATCAGTTTCAATAGTACAAAGACTTTCTCTTCTACAAGAAATATCAGTATGACATTCATCTCACTCCTCTAATCTCTGTTAGTATCACTACTTCCATTTCATCATGTTGTTTTATCTTCCATGACTCTAGAATTCAAATCTTGTTTAAATTTATACTACAGAGCTCATAGGTCAAGTTCCCCTTAAGATTTGTCCCCTCTATATTTCCTTGGCTGGACTCCTACTTGCAATGTCACGAAGTTTTTTGCTTTTTTACCCAGTGTGTGACTAAGAATTGACACAGGACTCATACTGAATCATACAGAGATGGATAAGAATGTCATAGAATGTGCAACGGGAAATTGCCTTTTATATTAATGCTTGAGACATGAGCACGGAATCAACACTTTGAAACACCTAATTCAATGCTGAAGTAGCACAAGGAACCAATAGATTGCTAAATATTTGTCATGCAAAAGGTATGATCAAGCAAAAAGCTCTATAGAAAGAAGTTTCAAACCTTATCTAAATATGAATCCAAACAAGGAATCCTTCGCCTTGACATGATAAGCTGATTAAGACAATGAAACAAAATCGGGTCAACAGATGAATGCATGATGTTTGACTATTATTGTATAAACATTCCTTGATTAAGAGCCTAGAAATCTTTCTTTATGCTCTATTATACAAACACCTAAATTACTTAGAAAACACAACTTAAACCTCATTACCACACCTTTCTAGGTGAAAGCAGAAAAATGGCACTTCCAAAAACTAATGGAGAATGACATATTCAGGGAAAATTCTGAACAAGAACAGAAAGATATCAATATATCAAACTGTATCGGTCTAGGCAAGTTCATCAGGATATCTCAAATATTGCTCCAGATAAATCTCCCAAACTAAGAGCGCTACAAATTAAGACAAATAAGTTATTTAAGGTAGAAATTACCTGGTGGTGATGGATTATGCGTATCATAAGCATAAGGCCAATAGCATCATAACAATTAGAAAGGACAGCGTTAAAGTGTTCATCAATAGCTGTGAATGGACCTAGCAAGAAAATCGAAAACAAAAAGTTCAGCATACATATTGGAGATGTTATCTTCATTCATTAATGAACAATACCCACAACAATTAGTTATTCAAATTCAAACATTAACAAAGTTTGAAGAATGAAATGTGAAGTACCTGCAAATATCTCATAAAATATGGATTCGTCCCCAAAAAATTCGTCACAGAACAAATACCTATAGTAACAATGATAGACCATAAGTATACTTCGTTGCCGAACCGAAGACACTATCCAACCATATAAAAATAGCAGGGAAACAAAAAAGACGAAAATCTCTGCATACTCAGAACTAGCAGTATCCATCAATAACTTGTGTAAACTCCTGAAGAGCACTTCATAGGGATATTTTTTAGAGCTAGCTTCTGCTATGTGGGGAATCAACGCAGGTTGATCAATTTCCTGAAGAGAAACACCCGCATTTAGTCCATTTGAAACTTACTATCAATCCCAAGCATTTGAGAAAATAAAAGCAAGCCGAGTACAAAGTCCCAGAGATATAAACGTAAGTTGCAAGCAGAAAGAATATTGTTGAAAGGAACTACTCTGCTCTACTGTTTCCATTCAGGAAGCTATGCCAATGCCAATGGTTCTTATATTGATCATAGGACCCAATTATTAGATCACTGAAGCACTTTACTGCACTCATGAAGTTTCAGCTATCTGTCCTTTACGTTTAAACATTGTCGATGGTGACGAAACCACCCTAATGTAAGCTCAAAGCTTGCGATAGAACCCACCAGGCCACCATACTTAAACTGAACTCAAACATTTCTTTTTTTCCTTTTCACCCTTCCTACCTAATTGCACTCCTCAAAAGTTCTCCATTATATGTCGTCAATCCAAACAGTAACAAATGCCAAAAAAATGATGTCATATAGCTATCGTAATTCAACTTCTTATCATCTTCAGACTTGTTGATAACTAAATAACTGCATTACTGTAAGGCAGTGCAAGTTCAAAGAAGTACGTCCATCTTAGGCAGTGAATCACTCGGTAAAGCACAGAAGAGTTAGTGGCAGCAGGAGTCCAGAAAACCTAGGCAAACAAATGAGAACATATATTGCTAGCAACAAACCGTAATAATCTTTATCCTGTCACCCAGAGCAAAAACAGAAGAACGGTTCTTCAAAGGATCTCTTCCTCTTGAAAAAAGACTGGTGCTTCTAGCTTCAATGCCAATTAAATCACTAGACGTTGCAATATCAGATTGCAATTTCTCCAATGCCAGTATATATGCACGGAAATGAGCACTTAGCACCTGCAACATGGTGAAATCATTTACATTTTGGAATTCAACCAAATATCTGGTCGGTCCAGAGAGTAAACAATGTTCAAGGGATTCTAGCTGCAGGAAAATCATCAAGGACTATTCACCACACTTTAAAAGCAAGACTGCTTTCTTCCATATGGACTATATTAAGATGCGGCATAAATGATCAAGTGAAAGGTTTTTAAATGTGATGGTTCTACTCAAACTATATCCTGATCGCACCAACAGAATTACCTTATACATTGTGTCGATATAGGCTGCACGGACCTCATTGTATACATCTTTCCCATGTTCTTTGAGAAAGAAAATGACGTACCTGAGATTCAGCACCAGTATCCCAAAAAAATATCATGGCACAGATTTTGAATGTCCATAAGGGGTTAACTTAAAGAGAAAGAAGCATCCGAGTAAAGAAAAAAAGATAAACACAAGAGGAAGACATATATTCTTTCCACTCACATACTTATATTTTAGGAGAACACTTTGCTGCAGAATCTGGATATTTGTTTTTGGTTTTCTCAATGCATAAAGCTTCTGAACAATAAAGTCAAACACCTATAATGTCATCAAGAGAAATAGTTAAGAAACCCTTTCAAAAAAGAGAGTAACTTAAAAAGTTACCAACAAGGAAATACTAGCATATAGTGGACGCGTGAAACACATAGTAAAAGCAAATGGAATAGAGATATATATGCTGCTGCTTTCACGTCTGAACAGCACCATATGTATCAGTCAGACAGTCAGATTAAATGCATAACTTACCTTGGAAACGGCTTTCTGACGAAGTCTTTCCAGCTCAGGCTGCACATCCTTTAGAGCTTTTGATGCTTTCACTAAAGGATCTACCTCGATATATTTCAGTTTCTTACTTAAAATTTCAAGCGTTCTCATGTAGTCCTCATTGACCTGGATAAGATAAGTGGGCAAGACAGCAACAAAGGAGGTGCAGCTATAATATATGGGATGAACATAATTCAATGCATTGTCATGGAAAATGATGCAAACAGCATCTTCCGTTTAGTGATTAATTGTGTTTTCATCAAAGCCTTCACTGTTAAATGCAACATCCAGCACTGGTTGTTAATCGAAGCTTTTTGGGGAACTTTTAATGTCAATTTGCCTCTTACCACCAATATCAACTACTCCCTCCATCGCAAATTAGTTGCATCACATGTACACGTAGACAAAAAAGTTTTTTGAGTTACGAATTGTCCGCAGGACGATCAAACAATATTTTTTCGAATTTATCATGAAATATCAAAGATAGTTCAACATACCTATTACAACTCTGGGTTAACAAAATTTCAAAAACATATCATTCATAACAAAAAAAAATAACGCATCTTACTGTATAACGTTTCAACCTTTTTGGGACGGAGGGAGTATCAAACAGTCACATCTATTTCATCCTCCACAACACCAAAATTGAGGGGAAAATCACTAAAAATGACTTCTAAAGCAACAATATGAGCAAAAGTCGGCCCAACTTCATTTGTTGTCAGCGGCAATAGATAATTTAAGTTCTCCAACAAAGTATGAATGGTCATTACATCTATAATTGAGTACCAAAGTTCAAGATTGAGCTCTTCTTCAATTAACATGTCCCATTAATAGTGAAAGCAATCCCCAACATGGTTAACAGCGGCATATTAACACTCAAGACGGTGGCCAACATGGATAACAATCATATAATTAGATATTTTTCTTTAGAGAATAATGCTCAAACGGTGGGCATCGTTCAAAGAAGGAACGGTGACTTTCCATTTATTAGCTAGTTGGCCCCTCACCTCTATGAAAAAGCTGTTGCTTAGTGTGGACTTTTTGTTTCTCTATTTTCAATCTCAAATAAATTTAATGATGGAATCCTCTTTTTCTCTTTCCAACACCTCACTCACTGTCTTTTCATGTGTACCGTTTGGTTCTCATAAAAGGAGGAAACGATGGTGTCCGTTTGATCCGTACTCTCTTTTCGTTAAGACTTTCCTTTCCTGTTTCATAATTAATGGTTACCATTTAAATTCTTCTTCTTCTTTATTTTTATTTTTAAAATAAACTCTCTTCTTCTATCAGGTTGGTGCTTAGGAAAAGAAACCCAAAAACATGCAACTAAGCAGTAGCCTAGCAACGTTTATAGAAAAAAGAAAAAAAAGAAGCAGCGTAGAAACGAACTACAGTTGTGAGAGTTAGAATATTATGTAGACGCATTTATCACGTTGTCTCATTGATCCACTTATCTTCTATATTGAGTTTTTTTCCACATTGAAATGTTTCATAATCTTGTTTTTGGCTTCTCTACTAAAACAGAGCATTCCTGGGCCAATAAAATATAATACTCGTTTTTTTTCTTTTTCTTTTTTCCTTTTTTCCCTAACTTTGTGCTTCAATGGGGTTGTCGTGTATCAACCATTAAATCTAACACTAGGAAAGTAGGGACGTCTAAAAGTTTCATCTTCACGGACAAGAATCATGACAATGCAACATGCATGGAAGAGAAACTGTACCTAGAAAACATGAAAGCAAAAGATACCTCTCCATCCACAATAACGTCTATCATTTTAGGAGGCACAATTATGTCTTCTACAAACTTTGCCAGTTTTGACTCTGCAACCTGTTTACAATGGTAAAAGAAACCAAACAAAGATATTAGGACAAAACAAGATCCATTAGAATAAGGAAAGATCCTTACAAAAAGATAAAAGCTAGTTCATCGCACTCCATAGAAACTTCCAATTGGATTTCACCCAACTGTTGACAACGAACAAAAAAACTTCTACTGCAGAAAATCAAAGAAGTTGCCAATAAAAGTCTCTAATCTACTGCGGTTAAACATGGCAGAAGCCCAAAACATGATTCAAATTAAGTATGAAGAAAGACACCCCGTGAAGCACCAACATCAGGGCCAACGTATTTCTATCCCACACCGACACACAGGGGACACTGTTCCGACACGTATCCGTCAAACGGGCCGCACACTTTTCACATTCTTTCGCTGGAATACAGGCCGACACGGCGGGAACATGGCACTGAGACAGCAATGACATGGCACTGACACAAAGGAGGATAAGGAACAAACAAAAATAGAGAAAAGGCAACAGTCAAAAACCTACAACCCTAAGCTATTTTATTTGCAATGAATAAGAACATAAATAAAGATACTAATCAGATGCAGATTCAAATCAGTAATGCTGGAAGGATTATTTCAAAGGCAAAGGCTTCACGGAAGTCGTAAACAAAAATGTTGATCCTTTATCCATTGACGTTGATCGCAAATACTTTTTTCCCTTGAATCCCTCCATAGATGAATTATCGAAAAGGATACATGCATTGCTCATGTTGTAGCCGTAAGAAATAAGAATGCAGCCTATTAACTTCTTTCATAAAAAACACAAATGAGACACCTTTATGCAAATAAAACAAACAAGGAGAGAGCGAAAATCCCCTAATCAGGAAAAAGGCAACGACAAACTGAGAATAGCAAAGACTTTTCAAGGAGCTCTTCACTCCATTAATTGTAAATAACTTCTATTTTTAATGTCAATTGTCATGGTGTGCAAAACAGGTAATCTTTTATGCTATGAGATTGAAAAAGAGAGGTTATTTCTGATGTCATGTGAAAGACGTTATTTCTTTTGCTATTTTTATTGTACATGTATGTATATATTCGCCATGCACGTGTCCTTAATTTTTCAGATTTGACTCGTTGAGAAAAAAACAAATGCTAGAACGAATAATTGAATCTATGTTCTCTCATTCAACACCAGCATTAGGACCTTTTTCCCAAAAAATATCGTTAGCATTAGAACTATCCAACCATTCAATAAAAGAAAGCTGACAAAGCCATTGTACCTTTCTGTTCTTTAGCTTGAGACCCATATCCATTGACTTCTCTTGGAGAACTTTAATGTCTGAACTTATTGAACCAATTTCAGCCTAGCAAAACATGCTCCGAAATATTAGATATTTGCCAACCAGAAAACGTCTACTCCACTAAAGGAACTCAAAAGAATATATTATTGATCCTCATGAAGGTAATAATTAGAAAACAAAGATGATTATAAGCACCTGATGATAGAAATAATTTAACTGAACTCAACCTAGAAAAGGAAGGATAATACCCAAAGCAATCTAAAGAATAAAAAAAATTTAGGTTGAAATAATTAATACAAAAAAGGGTTATTTCCATATTAGAACCTCAAAAATTGATATTTTCATATTACAACCTCTAATCATCATGTTATGGACAAAATACAACATCAAATCTTTGATAATTTCATATTACAACCTCAAAAAGTTGATATTTTGATATTACTTGTTTAAATTATAATCATTCGAATAAATTACCACCTCAAATATTAAATATTTTCATTTGACAATCCCGGAAGTAGATATGTTCATTTTACATGTTATATTACAATCTTATTCATAAAAATGAACATATTAACACCTCCATTGTTCAATACATCCTTAACCTTAATTCCCCTATTAGTACCCCTTTCAGGTTTGGGAGAGTGATTATGAGGTGTTCATTGTGTATCTATTCAATATCGTGTTTAGGCATAGTGTTCGAGTCAAGGGCGATGAGAAGGAGAGAAGGGTTTTACTTTCTTTGGCTTGTAATTTGATGGTGATGATAGTGAATCAAAGATAGGGAGAGAAATTAAATTTATGCAATTTGATTGTAGGTTGAAAATGTAAGATATATCTAGAGTTCGGGATAAAAAGGAAATAAAAGTAATGCAACCTTTAAAAGAGGCAAATACAAATTCGATTTTTTTTATAAAAAATTAATAAATAACAATACATGGGACTTTCGTGAAAAAAAATATGTGTGGTATTTATTGGGCATTTATTTTGCTAAGTGGTATCTCTGAGTATATGGAACTTTCAAGTCTATGGAATCATGATTTGTCATTTATGCATAGCATGGCTAACACTGAATCTCAACACAATCAACTGAAAAACTAAAATAAATTTCAATCACCATTTACCAAGTACTCCTACAATATAAGTGATCATAGGCTAATCATCACCATGCAATCACATACTGAGGACAGGCATGAGTTTAGACATGAAACCTATTCCTAGAAATAGCAGTACTCCAACATACCTGGAACCCACTAAGAAGGGCTTCCATCTGTGTCAAAATGTCATCACAGTCACGTATCTGATCATGGAGCGAGACCAGATTATCACTTTCTTTTATATAATCCTGTTTCCACACCAACAAAAACATGAACATATTTCAAGGGATAGACAAGAGCAAGAAAATAAAGAGTATCGGCATTTTAATAAAGCATTGTATTCATAATTAAGAAAACTACAAAATTACAAAATGGCAAGATATGCTTGGAGCTATCTAAGCGTATTATTTTATTTTAGTTTCACAACCCTCCAGTTTTATTCCTTCATGGACCCAATAGTTCCATTTCTTACAGAGACAAATGAATCTCACAACAATTCTACACATGGTTCTTTATCATCTTTTCCATTTGCTATTGCTTTATCATTTTGGTCTCTGCTCTTTAGATTTCCCCCATCCATCCATCATCAGTTATCCTACATCAGTTTTGTCTTGTTCAGCTCCTTCTTCGAAATCAGCTGGAAAACATATCAGGGCTCTTAATCCTCCCCGTTCTAATTACACTAACTTAAAAAGAATAGTATTCTAAATAGTGCATCATCAGTTTCATGTACTCGGGACGTTTTAAATGTCGTTCCACAGTATTCTTCCAAAAGGTGCCAAGTGCCAAGTATCAAGGTCATATTACTGAAAAGCCGTATACCTGGATTGAGTTTAGCTCAACCTCCCGCAAATTATTCTCAACACCCTTTGTGTAATCTCGCAATTTTACGCCTTTGGAGAGGATGTCTGCTACCTCCTGAAAAATAAAAACAAAATAGTACACAAGCCCGAATTGCACCAAATAACTGTTCTAAAGCGCTAAATCTCAAGTTCTACAATAAGCAAGGTATTTGTGTTAGCTGTCAATAAACCAGACCCACTTTAACCTAAATTCCCACCAAGTGTTTTCTGAAGCAAGATGCATGTCATCCATCTTCTCCAATTTCCAGTTCATAACAAAGGAATAACTTCATGAAAAAGCATGATCAAATATTTGAATATATCAAATCTTTCAAAAAGAAATGCCTGGATCAATTCCTTGTTACTGATGTGGCACCCACCATAGCATCTACTAAACTTTATGCTAGGGAAACTAAGTCAAAAAATCACAAAGTAATATCAGTGTAATTAGATGTCAACCTGCTATTCACGACCCAGTAATAATCCTATGGTTGCTCAAAACAAGCAAGGAAATAAACTATACATTTATCCCTATGTAAACACTAACCTGCTAATATTCTTGTAATAGTTTATAATATTTGTGTCACTTCGTGCATTAATGTTAAAAAAATAAAAGATGGTACAACATGATGCTATAGTTTATAATATTCAAGTCATGCAAAAGAATCAAGATGATGGAACATGGCAATACAAAGGCCATAATATGAAATCGTGGCCAAGATTATTTTCCACAGGAACAGCACTCACATCAACATCTTTACACTCTTCCAACTCTTGCTGGAGTCCTTCCAATGATATGTCATCGCTGAAGAAATAAGGACATTAATAATTACATTCAAAGATGACGTGCTGCACCAGACAAACTGATTAAACAAGAAAATGAGGACGAAAAAGATCACAGCCCAAGGAAACATTCCTAAAAATAATGTCATAAATCATTCAAACTTAGCCAGATAACAAAGAACTAACAATTTACTGCCAAAAAGTGTGACCAATACATCAATATTAAGAGCGCTTGACACCAGTTCATGGGCATAGAAACAAGAATATAGAGCTATATCTTAGGGAAATATTGAAGGCACTCAGGTGAAATGCTACGAGCAGTGTCAGCTTATACAAAGCAGTGATCAATATAGCAGCACTTGGCTATCAATAACAGAATGATCTTGGAATAGTTCTTCATTGTCATGGATGCCAAGAACTCCTTGTGGCTTCCTCTAGTGGCTTATTGAACAAGAGATCAGAACGAAGCACCATGATGCAACATCAAATTCAGAAACATGATTCTCTGTTAACTTTTCTTGCCCATGTATATAGGAACAAATCTCCATAAAGAGGAAAGGAAAAGCATCCATGCACAACTCAAGGCATAAAACAGCATCATCCGAAACAAAATCTGACAGCCAACTCAACCAATGAAAGCTTGTGGGGAAAATATATGATACCTGTCTGTATCCTCCTCCGCAGATAAATCTCCAACAAAAGCGCCCAAGTCAATAACATCCTTGTTTGTTCCATGCCTCCCACCAAATGGCAATCCCTCCTGCCCAAAATCAATAACGATAATCAACCAATCAAATATGAATGCCCATAAATCCAATAAAAATATCAACAAATTATGCACATAAAAGGCCAGCTTAAATTTCACAGTACTAGGCTAAAGAAATTCGACTTTGGAAGCAGCTGAAAATGATAATTGAGAAACAAACCCTTAAGCTTGCTGCAATCTCTGTCATGGATTACAGTCAACTGGAGCTCAGGTGGAGAAGAATGTGAGACTATGAATTCTTGCTTGAAATTGCTGCAAACAAAATTAATCAAGATACGGCATCAGATGCTTGGTTCATGATAATAGATCTATCATCTGACGCATGTTATGTAAAGCCTTGTCTTTGTGTCATGGAGATATTAAATAAAAAAATCATATGAATTCATATCACATAAAATCAACTCAACTTGCGGTCTACGGAACGTGAACTAGTAGCATACTTGAAGAAAATAGATAAATGACACATCTCTCGCATACGTGCAAACAACCATTTGATCAACTTAGCACCATATGGCCACTTTACCAACCCAACCCCCTTTTCTCTTCCTATCCCCTCCAATCACTTATAGACACATTCGAACAATGCTCGAAATCCGCTACCTTCCTTCATCCTCTCACTCAAACACCTCAATTCCCTTCACATCATGAACAATATTCCTCCTCTACCTTGGCAAAGAATCCAACGCATCAATAATTACCAATCCACTCAAACTTACAATCAACACCTTTCCTTCCCCGACAACCCACCATTGATCCCAATCCTAAACTCACGATTCAGATTGAACACATACTTATCTGTTCTCACAATCATTTTCTGATTTATTGTGTTCTAGGCGATGAAAGGGACTCCAATTAATGCTTTCAGATCGTTGTTTACGGCGAATCGCGAGAGAATTAGGTGAAGATGGGGAACGAGATGATACCTGTTCGATCTGATTCCGCCAGCTGATCGCTGAAAGTGCAGGGAAGAAATTGTGAGGAATTGATGATCGGAAATGGGGAATTTTTTAAAAAATGGGGAAAGGGGAAGGAATTTGATAGTGGGGTGAAGACGAAGGGAAAAACACTCTTCTTCGTTTTCTGACAAACACTCTTCATTCGTCGGTCCACTAGCACCCTGGAGACCTGCTAAGTTCTATAAAGATCCATTAGATTATAAACGATTCCTCTTAATTAATTGTGATTATTTAGCAACCGATTAAAATCAATAATAAAAATAATAAATCAGTTTTTAGTTTTTTATTTATTTGTTAATTATTAAACAGAAATCAATATGAGACAGAATTGATTCATCGATCAATAAAATAAAAAATAATAATAATTATGTTAAACAAAATTTTAATAAAATACAATCATAATATGTCCCGTGTATGAGAAAATTGATTCTCTATCTCTAAAAATGTTTTAGACTAGAGAAAAAAAAAGACAACGATTAATAATGTATATGTTTACTTCTCAATTGTGATGTTTTGGGTTAAATATTTCGGTTGTGGTTATTTTAATAAAATACACCCTTTGTCTCAAAAAGATTATAACTTTTTTATCGGACATACATGACGATATAAACTTTGATCGATATTATGAAATAATCAAACATTATTTTTTAAAAAAAATATCGTAAAATATTAATAATACTAAACGTTATGTACTATAATCTGAGGCTATAGAAAATATAAATCCTGTCATTTAGATGAGTAACGAAATTTCTTAAATAACGTACAGAATCATACATGGAGATAAAAACTTTGCAAAAAAAAAATGAAGGTAATAGTACAACAATAATTCAAACGTTTAAGAGTTAAAAGATGTAAACAATTTTATATTTTCATATAGAAAAAATAGTTTCTAAGTCAAAATTAAAAAATAAAAGTTTAAGGCAAGTTTGGAGTATTAATGATTTTGGTTTTCTATTTTTATTTTACTGGTTGATGTGTTTTTGTTTCATTGGCCGTGAAGCGGAATTATTTGGATTTCTGTTTCTTAAATGGATGAAACAGTATAAAAAATTCAATTTATATTTCTTGTTATATTCGAATGCTGCATTCAAAATTCCCTTTTAAAAAAATAGAGTGTTCTTTGTTTTCGCATTGGTTTTCTAATTCTATTAATGATTTTGATTTTTACAGTTTTGAATAATGATATCAAACCGTTCCTTAAAGTACCAACATTTTTGGTTTTTTTATTCAATTTTTACCGTTTTCACGGCAACATGATAATTGAATGTCTTGTAATCATTCTCCAAAGTACAAACATGCAATTTACACGTGTGTTATTTTTTATTATAAAGATTAATTTATTTTTTGATTTGTGTGAATAAGATGAGTGAGAAAAAAAAGAATGAGAAAAGATGTGGATAAGTTGATGTAATATAAAAAAAAATAATATGGATATTTTGATATTTTTATAGAAAAAAACTTTCAAATAAGATAATATTATAACTTATTATCTCTGTCTCAAAAGAATT